>JUFY01034324.1:12620-54563 GCA_001855655.1 Leptopilina clavipes
ATTCCTTAATGCGTGTGTCCGTGTGTGAGTACAGTATTGTCCCACTCAGGACCTTTACCTACTTGGACCCCTCGTAACATTATTGTCTTGCTGAGGTGGACTACCTGCTTTTGGATACGTGGAAAAAAAAAATTAAGGTCCATACCTAGGATACCCTAAAAACCACGGTGTAAAAAAAAAGAAGAAATTTTTTTTTTATTTGACAGGCCTAGAACCGCATGGCCTTTCGACTGAAAGTGACTTCATAAAAGTGTTTGGGGTGAAATAATAATGATTGTGGTGATCATTTACTTGGAGAGGAAGAGGTACAGGTGACTGTAGTGTATTCCTCCTTTTTAATTAGTCTTTCATTCCTGAAGTTAATGAAGTTGATGATTGCCTAGTGTCGTTTCTGTGTCATTGGGATAAATTTAGCAGGAAATATTAGAAAATTTTTGTGAACGTTCAAAGCTGAGATTTTTGATGTTATCAATATTCAAGATCAACATATTAAAGTGTATTGTGTACTTTGCTTTTTTGTTTCAATTTGCCCTGCGATTACTTCAACCTGGACCAATAAATATCATCTTTCACACGTGACAATTGGTGCTCGGGCTGAATTATTTTTTTCCTGTATTTGTGATATTGCTCCGCCGGACTTGCCTTTGGCGCTCTTACTCGTTACTTGTCCGCCGACTCGCTCTGCATCACCCCTCCACCTGTCTGTCGTCCCCTACCCACATTGACTCCCTCTCGCTGTCCTATCCCCACCTGAATTTTACACGCGCTTCCTTTATTTACTATTCGTCATCCTGGGAAACAACACGACGACGATGACGATGACGAACTCCTGGTGAACGGCGAATTCAATCGGGATTTGACGAAACATATTCTAATCGCGGATTCATCGGTATTGGGGACATCGTTATAATACCGGCAATTCACGGCCACTATTTGCACCATCTCCGATCACGTGGCTTGCTCAACGGCGACGCTGTACGACAATGTGCACGCCGCGCCGCTGTGCGGCTCTGGCGTGGGCCACCCTGGCTCCGTCACGCCGATGGGGACAGCCACCGGAACGGGGAATTCCTCCGGGTTGACCTGGTGGGCAATGATGCCCGGCACCCCTTACGAGGACAGTCCGCCACCTGTAGCCCCAACCTCGGCCCTTGCATCGATTCAGCAGCAGAACTCGTCGGTAGGCTCTCACCAGCAGGCCCCGACACCGACATCGCCAGGAGCACCAGCATCAGCAGCGACAGCACCACCTGTTCCAACAGCGAGCGCGAGTTCGACCTCGCCGAGCGCCTCCTCGGTAGCGAGCAACAGTGCAGCGGGACCTCTTCACATACCGGCGAAAAGGCTAACGGCAACACCTGTCGGCTCAACCTACGGGGACGTGACTTGTGTCGAACCATCCGGTACACCCGTTGGAGCAGGAGTGATTCGACACTCGCACTCCTCATCAGCCGGCTCCCAAGGCGGTTGGAGTTACAGTCCCCATCATCCCCAGGATACCCATTACTCCTCCTCGACTGGCACGGAATCTCTAAATCATCACCAGGCGTACGGAGGCGCTAATCCTCCCACCTACTACAATCTGGCAGCGGATCCATCCTCAACGTCCGGCTCCTCCAGGGACAACCGGAAAAGCAGTTCCGTTGGCTTCTGGTCACCAGCGGCGACATCAATTGCCGGCTCTACGTCCGATTACAAGTCGTATAATTCGGGCATAGCAACGACAACATCATCAACCGGAGGCTCGTCCTCCGGTCCAGTCGGCACCACGGATCCCGCAGTGTCCTGTCATCAAAGTTTCTCACAAAGTTGGTGCAACTATCCCTATACAACGGCGAGGCATCATCATCCGGTGGATTCATTGGGCCATCATCATGCCCATTCGCAAGCGAGCGTTTCCTATCTTACGCCAGCAGCTGCAGACGACCGGGGAAGGATGGCTGCTGCAGCAATGGTCGCCGAGACATTTCCCCATGATAGCTACAATCCAATCAGAAACTACGGCTCCACCGAACCTGTCTCGTCCAGTCCTTACCCACCATCAGGTAAGCATCAACTCTTTATTATCCTCATCATCATCTTTTATTCCCTCCCCAACATGTAAGACTGGTTTCCAAACTCGAAAATCTGCTTTATGTCGTCACTTAATGACGAACCAATTATTCCCCAATCATCACTCGATACAAGATCAGTCCTACATGATGGGTGGTCCAGACCCCATTTCAAATATCTCATTCATTGGGTTGATGAACTCGCACAAATTTTTCCAAAAAAACTTTCATATAAAAGTCGATAATTGGCATTAAAAAGCACCAAAAACAGGTAATTAAAATCTCTTGCAAAATTTTCATGAAATTTTCCATACAAAATTAGCATACGATCTCTAAATATCAATCACAATTGTTTGCAAAAAGACCGAAACTAATTGTTCCTTACTGATTGATTTATTCCAATTGAAAACGATCCGAAAAAGCTTTTTCAGTTGAAATACAAAATACTAATAAAAATACAAAATACTAATTTACTAATAAAATTCTCTTTTTTTTTATTCATTTCTTTAAACTTAATTTCAAATATAAAGTTTGGTCAATTTTGTCAACAATCACCAACTACATTCAGAAAAAATTTGTTTGAAACTACTAAATTTTGGGTTAATTCAACCAAACAATTATTGATTGATACTTAAACGCAAATATTTGTTTGGTTCCATGAAAAATTTACTTCAAAGGACCAAATTTTTTCTGGGCGGAAAATTTATTAAACTGAACCAAACATTTATTTGAATCAACTGAATATTTGACTATTTATAACAGCCAAATATTTAGTTGATTCAAATCAATATTTGGTTGATTATAAATAGTCAAATATTTACACTAAATATTTTTTGGTTCCATGAAAAATTTGCTTCAAAGGACCAAATTTCTTCTGGGCAGAAAATTTATTAAACTGAACCAAACATTTAATTGAATCAACTAAATATTTGACTATTTATAATAGCCAACTAAATATTTGACTATTTATAATAGCCAAATATTTAGTTGATTCAAATAAATGTTTGGTTGACTATAAATAGTCAAATATTTACACGGAATATTCTTTTGGTTCCATGAAAAATTTGCTTCAAAGTACCAAATTTCTTCTGGGCAAAAAATTTATTAAACCGAACCAAACATTTTTTTCAAACAACGAAATATTAGATCTATTAGTCTATTAGAAATAGTCAAATATTTACAAATGTTAAGTAAACTTTACAAAATAACTGAAAAATTTGGTCTATACAACAAAATGCAGAATTCCTATCGAATCAAATAAAAAAAATCATTGAATGGTAAAAAATCGAATGCTTGGAAAATATACAAAGGAAAAATTTATTTGTTCCAAATAATGGATTACTGGACTATTATCAAATAAATATTTACAGTGACAAATAAATTTTATTTAATTAAATATTATTTGACTCAAATGAAATTATTTATTCAATTAAAATTGTAATTGAATCAATAATTTCTCTATTTGAGTCAAATAATATTTAATCGAATAAATTAAATACAAAGTCAAAGTACAAAGTCAATTGTTTTTGAAACAATGATGATAGAAAACGAAAAGTATCAGAAAGAAATAAAAATTCGATCGGATTTAAATTTTCCGCGCAATTTTCGAACGCTGAAATGAATCAATTTCGTCTGATAGAAACGTCTGTTTCTACTTAAAAGAGAACTTGAGCCACATGTTTATACAAGAATATTCCAAAAATAAATTCCTGATGATACGATGGAGTACCATCCTTTCTTTTCCATCCATCAGACAAAAATTGGAAATTTGATATTTCAAGAAAATGTTTATTGCAATAATTTGTGAATTCAAATTTTCCACGCAAGTAATTAAGACATTATAGATTAAAAACTTATGTATTAACTTTCGAATGACATCATTGGCAAGGTGAACGATCGTTTTGTAATTGGTAACGAAATGGCCATTTCATGCGGGTCAGGGTCGGGATGACCGCGTCTTTCACATGCACGCGACTACAGGGATCTCACGCGCCACTGAAGTCGTAAAGTTGACAGTTTTCCGTGTCGTAAATTAGCACTGAAATTTTACGTTGCTCTCAAATTAATAGCCTTTAAATGATTCAGCGTGCGATTATTGCAAGTGTATTTTCCCTCTCTCTCTCTAAATTCGGTACACAATTTTTTTTTCTAATCTAGCTTTTTCCTGATGCGATTATAATTGAAGAATGTGGGTAATTACACGATTTAGTTATCAGATAACATTTTAGTGTTATATATGCGATAAATTTTCAAGTGAAACGAATTTGTGGATTTTTATTTTTAGTACAAATCCATCGGGAGGGAAAAAAAAGGAGTAAAATTATCGTTCATTCATGCGTTGGTCAGACACCCCGCTCCCCTTTTGCCATAGGTATAGCTTGTGAAACGTCGCATGAGCAACAACGAACGGCGGTGGGTTTATTGGCGGCCGTAACTCGTAAACTCTGGCGCGCGCCTCTTGATCAGCTGATCCGTTCCATGACCCGTGCTCTGGGCTCTTCTATCTTTTTCTATATAACACCCAAACATATCCTTTCCCGTTAAAAAATGTATTTTTCATCTTCCTTAATTCACTTTCACTTCTACATTAATAAATCCTCAAGTTTTCCAATTATCATCTCTAATTTGATTTCAACTTTTGGAAAGATTGTCCATATTTTCAAAATTACTGTTAATGCATCAGACGGAAATGAAAACAGCCTTTTTAAAGAACAAAATATGTGTATAATTTTATGAACTTTTAAAATTTTATTAACAATAGTTTGCCGAGGTCCTAATCTCAGCGCGTCGCGTGTAAATGTTATTTACAACTCGTAAAACATCGCAATAAATAATACAAAAGGCGCCTCAGTTGAGACGTTGAACTAACGGTGATTTATGATTCAGTTTGATTTTTCTTTTTTTCAATTCAATGTCTACGGTGCAAAACTTAAAGTTCAATTTTAGTCAGCTAATTATATCCGGAGTTTCATTCCTTCAGGAGTCAATAAAAACGTTTTTCAAGTCTATAAAAACCGATTGCCACCGAAAGTAGCTACCCACTTGTAAGATTCCACAGTCGAGGGTTTATTATACTCATCATCACAAATGGAATGGGATGCGCGGCAAGAATAGTTTTTGTTGTTCTCAATAGATGGCAGCTCTAATATCTTTAGGCCGTACGTTTAACGCCTTGTGTTACTTCGCCCCCCCCCCACCCTCTCTAACGCTCCACGCCGCATGGATGTTCGATCGCTTCTCTCCCTCGCGTAACATCAGTACCCACCAACTTAATCCCAGATCTAAACCGAATTCGTTCCAAATCTAGAATATTCTTATTGTTAATTTTTCCAACATTATACCAAACATACCATTAGTTTAAATAGTATTTAAACAATTATTTTTTAAAATTGATTTTTTTGAAAAATTCTCAAGCCCGCGCAGAAATTTCCCCCCTTGTCCCTATCTAAAATAGGGCCCTAACAAGGGCCTTGCAAGAAACTAGGAAAACTAGTCAGACCCTTGCTAAAGCCCTATTTCAAGTAGGGCCAAGTGGGGCAATTTCTGCACATATTGACAGACCTGGCTCCAATTTGGTTGAATCTGACCTATTTTAGGACTACTTTGGGTTTTCTAATCTGTCGCCGGACAGAATTTCTGCACCTGTTATTATTAAACAATTGGTTAAGGCAAAAATGATAGATTTGTCATCAAAGAGAGAGAGAGAAGGTTCACGTGTGATTGAAATGTAATCCAAAACTCGAAAAGTCATGTGCAATGCCCTTTCACGTGTTGACAACTGTGGGAATCCTGACCTTTGTTAAATAATTTGCATATTTCCACGTTTTAGTGGGCAATAAATTCCTGTCGCTTAGGCAATCACAACAAGGTGAAGAGAGTGAGGGAGTCGTTGAAAGGGAGAGGGAAACAAAGAACGAGAAAGAGAGAATGGGAAAAGTAAATGCAACCGAGAGAGTGCGAAAATATAGTAAAACGGAACAGTTTATGCGTCTACCGGTTGTAGAGACGATATCATGGAAGATGATCGTATTATACGAGTACATATGCGCAAGTGATTTCAGTCATGCTTTTAAAATCATGTCCCTGTGCCACTACATACTCACTATTAACAACAAAGTCGGTTCATTCATTGCAAAAATAAAATTGACTCACTATTTTCAAATATTCACTATTTTCAACTATTTATTTCAACTATTTATTTCAACTATTTATCATTTTCACATAGATACCTGTACAAATTCATTTGCACCAAACTGTTTGGAAAACATTTAAAAAGACTACAGGAGGGATTATAAGGGATTATAAAGGATTCTAAGGGATTATAAGTTGGCGAATATTTTCTCTATGGATAATCTTTATTTTATTCATCGTTCCTCAACATAATCTGAAATGTAAAAAATAAAATGGAACTTCATTCATTTTTAAGTGTTACGAAACGAGCATTATTTAAGAGTAATGTGTTAAAATAACCGTTAACTCAAAAGAGTAATGTGTTATCATGACCGTTACTAAAAAAAAGTATAATGTGTTTCTGCATCCAATTCTCAGCATGTAACGAGTTCTTTGCAACCGTTATTAGGAAAAAATAAACTAATGCCAAGTACTTGCAGTTTCCTGCTTTTTTTTTCATCAGAGTAATTTTACAGCGAAATCTTAATAGATATATAACTCTTTTCATGGAAATTGGATTATTGGTTAATCATTGGTCAACCATTTGGTTGAATTTCGGTGCTAGTTTTAATTTAGATCATCATTTAAGGCTCAGGGTACTTCGTTCTATCCTCCAAATACGAGGTTAATTTTTCGAAACATCTAATAGAAGAAGAAGCTTCCCTAAAGTTTCCAAAATGTTACTAATTGTCAAACTTTTACAATTAGTATAATATTCCAGTGGGAGCTTAAGGAAATTTTAGCGGATGATCCCGTACTGAAGGTTTCCTTAGGTTTCCAAAGAAAGCTCGCAGTAATAATCCACAATAAGCTCTTAAAAAAAGTTTAGCTGATGATCTTACCAAATGATTTATTTCTATTCCTTCTTTGTATCAAAATGCCTCTACTAATCATCGAATTGGAGCATATCAATTTTGTCCCTTTTCTTTATATTTCTACACTAAGAGAAATACTTTCCAACATCAGTAAAACTACTGTTTTGCTGCTTGTGGCACATTTGCATCTCGATTCTTCTTAAAACTATTTATTCACCATTCCATAATGTCATTTCTTTGATCCAAACTCTTCTTCATAGAATATCATGTTGGCTTTATTACGATTTGTCACCATTCCAACAATAAGAATTGTGGGAAATTTTCTTTATATATACAACATTCTACATGTTTTTGAGATAAGAGAATGTTGATAGAAACGAGTTTTAAGAAAAATACTTGTGGGTTTTTTTTTCTTTCTATGTTTTTTTTTATTACTTTGTGTATATACTTACATATGTAAATTTATTGTATGTATCTGTCAGAAAATCTTGTAAGAGTGAATTATTCACGATACAGGGGAGTAGCAGGTGTAATGCAGCGTATCAGCAGCCAACCTTATACACTTTATGCTTCGTCTAACGAAGCTACTCTGCAGTGTACTAACCGTTCAGTGAAAATTCAACTTGTGTCATATATATTTCTAGTACGGTTGATGGAACCGGTCCAATTATATCATACAACTTTGCCAACAAATCGTTCAGACAGCCTTGGCGCAAGTGCAGAGCATGCAAAAGATTTTATACATAGACAATTAGCCTAATGCAACATTTTCTTTGTTGAATTGGATTAGTTTTTAATTTTCGTTACATTTAGAGAGTAGAGTTTATTACATTACAGTTTAGAGATTATTATTATAGTTTAGAGATTTAAAGAAATTGGGAATTGAAATATTGCTGCCTGACTGTTGGATGATGCTATGCATTTTCCGTAAGATGTATGGCACAAGTTATTACCACTTGGTATGGGACGTTCCTTAGGGTTGGTGTTGGTAAAAGGTGTTGGTAAGTGTGGATACTCTGCGAATGCAAAAGGAGTATTGAGGAAAAATCCTAACGGCGTCGGTTACGCACCGATAAGCCGATTAACGGACCGATCTTCTTGTTCTTCTCATTCTTCCGGATAAGTAATAATAATAATAATAATAATAAGAAGAAGAAGAAGAAGAAGAAGAAGAGAGTTCGTCCGGTCTTCAAATACTAATTCCCGTTCATTCACCCAATGAATAACATGCCAATTTTGACAATTAGAATTACAAATTCCAGACTAATTTCAAAAGTACTCTTAAAATCCCAATTGGTACTTCTAATTTGCTTCTAATTTGCTCTAAAAGTAAGATTTTGAATTACATTTGAAATTAGTCTTTTCAATGATAAATGTTATCGGACGAACTAATTGTGTAAAGTGGTTTGGGGTTCCTCCCCGCCCACCCTGTTTCCTACAGGTACGTTGAGCGTCGGCGTTTCTGGAATGTCAGTTGGATGCACTGCTCCAGGCGTATTGGAATGGACCGGCCAACCAACAGTTCGCAAGAAACGCAAGCCCTATACAAAATTCCAAACACTCGAATTGGAGAAGGAATTTCTTTACAATGCTTATGTGTCGAAGCAAAAACGATGGGAATTAGCGCGTAATTTAAATCTCACCGAGCGACAAGTGAAAATATGGTTTCAAAATCGACGAATGAAAAACAAAAAGAACAGCCAACGACAAACGCAACAGCAAAATAATAATAACAATAGTAGCGCAAATAATCAGAATCATCATGGTGCAGCGACAAGTCATCATCATTCGAGTAGTGCGCACACACCATCGAGTCATCACGTTGTTGGACAGGCGCACCATGCAAACGGTCCAGTGAAGCATCATCAGTGACCCTTGGCCTTCTCTGGGGTCGTTCTTGGCCACCATCCCCATAGCCATAACACGTCCATTCATGGGGGCAGCCATAGTTTGATCGCAAGTCACAGCCATAATCTTCACACTCCACAACAGACGACGTCTCTGCCCCATACCTCTCATGGCCAATCCTCGCACCAGTTGACAACTCATTTGGCCCAGCACCATCCTGCGCTTCTTCACCAATCACCCCATGGCCTGGCTGCCTGAATTCGCGGCCTGAGACTGACTGACTGCGGTCATTGACCCCCCCACCCCACCCCCAGAGAGAGAGACTTGGAATATGCCCATGTTGTCACAGCAGCTCAAAGGACTGTTTCACTTACCTTCTCCTATCCTCTGTATCTTCCCAATCCAATTTATCCATCCTGCCTCTGTATTCTTCTCTCCAAGAGACAGTGTAGTAGTAGTAGTAATTATTATTGAACAAGGAGAAAAAAAAACACATGAAAATTATGTATAGGGAGTGTGTGTATGTGCGCAACGGTCATTTATATAGCAAAAAAAAAATGGCTAAAAAGTCGAGTGTCAAAAAAATGGGTCTGCAGTGCAATGCGCGACACCTCCAAGCAATCTGTCCAACCCGTAACTCGATAGTATTCCTCCAGTTATGCATGTAAAATTTAAAAAAAAAAAAAACATACTTAGTGTCACTTAGTGTTTCCTAACCCTCATGTATTACTTTTTGACTCTTAGAAAACTTTGTGCAGAGTCGATTCGAAAGAAATCCATTCAAGATTGGATGAGATCAACGAAAATATTGTACGAGAGCTTTTAGATTTGAAAATTTCCTAAAGATGGTAGTGCTCCTCACTGTCTCGGTGTTTACAATCAAAATTCTATCCTCTGCTGTCTTTTGGCATTTACCATAAGGACGAAAATCGTTTAGCCAGACTAAGCGACTTTCGCTCTTATGGCAAACGTCGTCATTTCGGTTTTTCGACAGTAGAAAGGAAATCATCAGAGGAGAAATGGAAATTCTTTTTAAGAATTGCTGAGAGAGAGATAGAGAGATAGAGAGAGAGAGAGAGAGAGCACGATTTAGTTAGCTTAAAATTATTAAGATTAGTGTCCAAGTCTCTACATTAAGTACAGCACTTGGTGTAAGTTGCTGCATTATTTGTTAAGCTTACCAATTATTTCTTATTCCTTCGCACAAAAAATTTGACCCAAGAAACCTTAAATTTTCGATGGAAATTTTCGAATCTTAATTTTGGAAAAAAATCTGCCATGCTAAGGACAAAAACGTTTGCTATACGGAAAAACAACTTTTTAAAGTAAATAATCAGTTTTTTCCTTTTTTTTCCCTTCAAGCAGAAAAGGAGTCATTTTCATCCCCCCCCCCCCCCAAAAAAAAAAAGAAGCGCTTCTTGATTTCAAATCAGAGATACATTTCTTTTTTCGCCAAGAATAGCCTTGTTTTGACTATTCTTTAGGAAATTTACTCTAAAAGATTTTCGCATACTCTCATCCAGTCTTAGTTAATCTAGAAATTTAATGGTTATAAAAAGCGAAATACAATTTAAAGAAAAGAAAAAAATTAGAAAGAAAAATAATGTGAAGAGTTTAGCTTCTTAAGGAGAAAAAAAAAATAAACATCGTAATCATCGCCTACAAAGAATCGCAATTACTGTAGTACCTATATGATTCTTAATTGTATGTAAAGAAAAAGTAAATAGATTAAATCTTCCTACAGTCAAAAATGCGAATGTTGCACATATAATGTGATGAGAGCCGAATTTGGGATTTTCGACGTAGCCCGATAGGGGAAATTTTCAAATCTTCTTTTTGATTCAATGAGTACTTAAAAATATACGATATTGTATTCTAATACTCGGATCATTCAGTGAAAAATATATTTACAAATTTTTTCTACACAGCTCCGCTCGATTCCTCAAAATATTTTCCAATTTTATTTTATCTCAATTCAAGAATAATTGATTTTCAATTTTTTATTTAAATTTTTAGAATTTAATTTATTGATTTCTTGCCAAAGTATATAGAATTGAAGAGGAGAAAAACGATCTCGAAGTACGAAGTCCCAATTTCGTGCGCACAACGTGGCAAAAGTAGGTAAAATTTAATCGCGAAAATATTAAAGAAAAAATTATCCCAGTGGTTCTTTATTATTTAAGTTGTAAATTATGTGCTAGTTTTTATGTATATGTCATGCGTACATGTGTGTGTATGCTCCGAGTGAATTTTTGTATGCAAGTGTGAGTGGGGACTGATGAAAAAAAGTTTGCAAAAAAAGAAAGAAATATGATTTGAAAAAAAATGCAATCTCATCGCAGAGAATATTTAACTTCCCAGTGAATAAAAAAAGAATTTTCTTCTAAAAAAAAAAAACCAAAAATATTAATTTTTGAAAAAATTTTATCTTTTGCGAATTAATAATAATATTCTTTATGGAAATTTTTAATATAACAAACTCTGAAAGAGTATTTAGTTTGAATTTAAATTTTTGATGAGAGATGCACATTCAAAGGGGAGGGGAGAGGCAAACAATTTTTGCTTATTAAAAAGAAGAAAGAAAAAAAAATTGGTAGGGATCTTTTAAGAATTTGGCCCGTGAAACTGGGTTCGAACAACTGTATAGTTCTGCCACAGTACTAGTTATTATATAACGATGATAATATAATATGCTGCAAGTAAGGAATTTAAAGAATTGAATTAAAAATAAAAAAAAATAAATAAACGATCCCGGTAGCGACTCAGTCATCGCACCAAGCTAAGCTTTTCAGCGAAAATTGTAATATTTATAATAATTATTATATCGATGACGATGTTTATTAAGAATTATTAAGGTTAATAAGATTATTATATTATTATTATTATTATATTATATTATATTATTATTATTATTATTATTATTATTATTATTATTATATTATTATTATTATTATTACCATTATATTATTATTATTGTGCGCGTCACGTTAATATTATGTTATTGTTTTTATTGTGTGTTGTTTTGTATGTACCTATTCGCCTATAATAATAATATTATTATATTATTATTATTAATGATAAAGCAATGACTCACTCATAAAGAAAAAAAAATGGTGTTATTAAATGTATATATTGTCTTGATCCGATACTAACTGTTGTACTGTAGTGCACGCTAATTTTTTTACGCGTGATATTCGTTATTATACTTATAGTACAATTTTCAGTACCATCTTTTTTCCTTTTCTCCTATAATCATTGACTAGTTCCAGAATGATACATAGGATTCTCTTCTCTAGTCAGAACAGAATTATTGAAAGGGAATTTATATTCAAAAAAGAGAGAGGATGGTAGGTTTTTCATTAAGACTGTCATTATTATTTTTGTTCGTTTTATGAAATTATTAGTATTACTACAGAATAAAAAAAAAAGATAAAAAAAAACAACAATGCGTATTGAACGATTATTCATTTATTATGTCAATTTATATACAAATATAAATATACATATATATATATATATATATACATATAAATATATTAAAATTAAAAATTATTATATTGTCAATTTCTTTGTTTTAAAAAAATTACAGTCCCATTCTGTATATATATATGTATATTTCAGAAAAAAGATTTTCAAGAGATCAGCCAGAAATTTTCATTTGTTAATATCTTTTGCCTTATTTTGTCCATTTTTTCGATTCAAGTTGATAGGACAATAGAACTCGTAATTATTATGAAAATGTATTTTTCATAAATTTTCAAGCAATACAGTAAAAAAAAAAAAAAAAAAACATTTCAATAAAAGTTTATTGGAACGCATCAAATGTGAATTAATAGGTATTTGTTTCTTTTCGCCCATTTTGCATATTCGTATAAATTCATATAAAAATACAGTAGTAGAAAATTATTGAGAATAATTATTCTTTCTATAGTATTATTAAAAATGAAATTTTTTTGGCGCTTGAGAATTGGAAATGTGTTTAAGGGGAAAAATAATTAACGGCACTTTTTTATGAATATCTTTTTAAAATATTTAACTTAATTACCATTTAAGGTTACATAATATATGAAACAATTAAACTTTTTTGAGATTATAATATATTGTAAAGTATTTAAATAATTATTATTTGTAACTAATAAATAATATTGAAGTATCTAATAAAATAAATCAATAATAAAATAATTAATCGTGTATAAAAAAGATAAAAAATTAAAAAATTCTTCTCGAATTTCTTTTACTCTCTAGTCTCTAAATCTGAACTAATTGAAAAGAATATTAATACTAATTGTTAGTAAACTGTCCAATAATTTTTTCACCAATTTTAAATTTATTCAAAAACTAAAAAATTCCAGTTTAGTAAATTCACGCATATTGAATTAATATTTGGGAAATTTTCGCTGAAAATGAATTAAATTTTGAAACAGAATTGAACTTTAGAAACAAATTGAATGTTAAAGGACGAATAATTTTACTTTTACATTCAGGTAAGTGCGAGAGAGGAATTTCGAAAATATTTTAAATAAAGAGGGAAATTGAAGAACGGAATTCAATTACGCAAATTTTCTCGCGCGAAAGCCAACACCGATGAATAATATCGAAGATCATTTAAAAACAAGGTAAGTGTAATATCTTCTCTTTGGTATCTAATTAGTACTCGTAAATAAATATTACACAAAGAAATAATGATGATGACGGAAAAAGTATATACATTGAAAAAAAAGAGGTTAAATAATTAGAATTTTACATGAATCCAGATAAGCTTCTTGTTTGTAAAACTATATATATTCTTATCTACAATTCAATGAGTCCCGCGACTGTCTGACAAATTACCTCTATCATTGTGTTAAGATACACAATAAAGATTAGCGTATTACCATTTATTCAAATGCAAGCAATAAATTTACCCCGAACAATGTGTAAAATTTGTAAAAATTGCATAAATTATTTCATTCAGAAAGAATTCTATTTCTATAATATGAATTTTTCTCGATTAGAAAAATGAAAATAGAAACAAAAAAAAACAATAATGATAATTATTTAATTTTATACTATTAATTATACTACTACTATTAAATACTATTATACTACTACTATTTATACTACTAATTAAATAATAGTCAAGAGATATTTTTTCGTCAAATGGGTAAAAAAGATTTTATCAGACCACTTCATTTTTTATACACTAAAAAAATTAAGAAAAAAAAAAATTGATGCGAATTTTTTTTTTTTTTTGGGGGAAAATAAAAATTCTTTCATTATTTTTAAAGAATGCGTGGTGTGAAAGCAGTGCTCTCTTGTCACCTAGAATGGAGAACACATAGACAAGTCAGAGAGACTATCTTGACACAAGAAAAACATAATTGCAGAGAGTTCTGCTCAGCAGAGAGGAACGACGTACTATCGAGCACGTTATCTGCCGTTCCCTTGCCTTGACCAAGTATTATGACGAAGCAGGCTCTATATATTGCTCTTAAACTTACCAGGAGATACAAAAGAACCTCCATCTAACAACAATGCAACTAAAAATTCCTCCGAAAATAATTTTTCCGTCTCGACGAAAAACGCAATTTTAAAGTCAAAAATATAAACGATAGACGTATTACATCTTTCTTCTATTTTAATTCTGCAAAAAAATTATTTTATTTCGTCAAATAAACTAAGAATTTTTTCTTCTTAATTAATTTTACATATATACAAAACGTGTAGAAATCGCCAAGGTATACAATTGTAAAATATTGGCAATTTATTTTGAGGTAATAAATTAAATTTTCAAATTCGAAAAATTCAAAAAGAAGACGAATATTTACAGAAACGTAACAGTTGTTTTCTTTTCTTCTACGATCTTCTATAAGATAATTTTTTTCCCCTTGGATTTTAATGCATTCTAAAACCCTTAACGGGAAGGTAGGATTTAAAATTCTAAAGCCCTCTTTTTTTTTGAAACTTGGATTTTAAAAAGGATTTATTTCACTGGGTCAGGAAAGCAAACTTTCGAATATGATAGAGGAAAAAAAAATTCAACCGCACCGAGAATGTCAATACTGCTGGTTTCCTTTGACCGTTTCATCCCTAAGCGAAAAAAAAAATTAGAAATCTGTTCACCAGATTTCCAATTCACAATATATTGTATAACTGACTGAAAATTCTTTCACGTTTAGTTTATTCAGTTGCTTTTCTCGTCGCGATGATGTTACAACGATTTTTCCAACTTATTTCTTGTAATCGTTTTCAAAATTGTTGAGTGATTTAGGATTTTTTTGATTTCGTTACATTTCGATAAATACGGTAAAAACTAAAAAAGTAGAAGTAGAAATTCTCATTACTTTTTAACGTACACACATAAACCGTTGTTTATAATTTCAATTTGTTTATTACTGGGTGCGTGATAATTTAGTGTATAAAAAAAATTAATTAATTACCATTTCTTTAAATTCGACATTTTCAACGTTTGTCTTACTCTGGATCATTATTAACGGTATTTATTGAAGTTTACTAATTTAAAAAATATATTTATCATAATATAAATATTATTACTATAATTATTATAATTACTAACAAAATATTATTATTTAAAAATGTATTCCTTTTAAGTGGAAAAGAAAAAGAAAAATAAATAATAAAAAAAGTTCCTAATTTCAGAAAAAAATCAGTAACAAATCATTTCAACTTTTTCCAGAAATTCTTTTACATTCAAACTTAAATTTTCCTTCCCACAATATAATGAAATTCGATAGTCAAGCAATTTCTTCAGCATAAAATATTCTCTCTCTCTCTCTCAATAAGAAATTTTTCTCTTATTGATCAGTTAATCCGACTTTATTTCATTTCAAATGGCGCGCAAAGCCAGTGAGTTAAGATAACTATGTAATTTCACAGAAAAAAAAAAATTTATTAACATTTTTTGCAAATTAGAAAAATGCGATATATGACTTTTTTTATTATTTATTATTCAATTAAACTATTAATTTATTCTTTAATGTTTTAATCTATATGTGAGAATATTGATATCCATTTACTCGTTTATTTTTTAAACAAGGCAATTAAAGGAAATTAAAACCGGTCATTAGATTCTAAGGAAGACTCAGTAAAATAGTACTTTATACCCAATATAATCTCGAGGATTATTCATTATAAATTTTCAAGTTGAGAGTTTATATACATTTTGTATGATATTTAAAGAATAATTTGTTAGAATTTTAATATACAAACTTAAATGTTATTGGAAAATAAATTAAAAATAAAGTGTGATTTTTTGTATTTAATCGATAAAAATTAGTTTAGAGTTCCCTATAGATTTTATCTATAAATAAACGCAGAATATTAGATTTTTTTTGCATTTTTATATTATACATTTTTTTATACACCCAGAAAAATTTTTTATTTAAATCAAATATAATTTCTTTAAATTAAACAAAAGTGTACTTGTCTCAGAGCCTACTAACTTATTTATTTGTTTCAAAACTTTTTTTTTTGCAGAAATAAAATTTTTTTGGCGCAAATAAAACTTTCTTTTGGCAGAAATAAAATTTTTTTGGCGCAAATAAAACTTTCTTTTGGCAGAAATAAAATTTTTTTGGCGCAAATAAAACTTTCTTTTGGCAGAAATAGAATTTTTTGACGGGAATAAAATTTTTCATTGCGGATCAAATAAACTTTATATTTTTAAATATAAAAACATTGCTAATATTCGCTTTAAAATCATTAAGGACTTGTTTCAATAGCTCGTCATTATTTTTCTCAGTATTTTATATATTGAAACTGTCAGGAAAACAAGTAACTACTTACAATAAGTGCGCATGCACTCAACTTTACGCTGGACTGTAAGTCAATTAGATAAATATGACGTCTATGACCGTCTACACCATATTTCTTATATGGGAATTCTCGGAATCGTATTGTTGCACAATAAAGGAAAGAGAAAATCTTCTCCATATGTTCCGAGAAATCAAATCGCATGTTCCAGAAGAGTTTTAACGAAAAACATTATTATTATAAATAATAATTTATAATAATATTCATAATAATAATGAATATTAGTTAGTTTTTTGTAATTTTCTTCTTGGCGAAAAATGCAAGTGGCTTAGCGCAGTGGTTAGTGCATTAGACTCCAACTCCGTGGTTCGTGGGTTCGATTCCCCTTCTAGGGACGATTTTTTTCTTACCGGTCCAGACGCTAAATGTAGAAACTATCAATATTTGATCACTGATGGTTTTTAAAATCCTTCTATTTTTGTATATTTATAAAAAATATTTATCATTCTCCCTGCGAATTTATTATTCACCGACAACATCAATTTTGCATATTATACAAAAATGTATATTTATTAATATTTGAATGGCTACCAAAAATACGGGATAAAGAAGTAATAAACAACTCGATTATAGAAAACAAATGACATTAAAATGACGATTTTCAATATCGCATAAATTTGAGATTTTTCAACCTGTACCACTAAAGGAAGCTTGACCATCTCAATATTCAAATGTGTATTTATTATACAAATTTGATTAAAAAAATAAAAAATAAAAAATAAACCTATACAAAATATATGTGAAAAATAAGGAATATATATGAGAATCAGAACACCTGAGACCGTTAAAAGGCAAAGATCATTCGGGAGATACATCGGAATGTTCCGATATATATACACCGTGTTAGGAACAAAAGAGCCGAACGAGTGGGTAGGTGGGATCGAAAGAACCTGTCGTGCTCCGAAAAATATATGATAGGAACCCGTGGGCGTGTGGTCTGGCGTTTCATCGGACATTCATACACATTATACAAAAGCTGCACATGTCCTCGAGAGAGACAGAGAGAGAGAAAGACAAGTTTGCTGCTGAGGGACCTGCTCATTTTTTAACGACTTCATATTCCCTCGAAAGTAGCTAGAAATGGCGGTTCGGTCTCCCCCCATTCCAAGACGGAATCTATTTACCTTTTGCCATGTCCCCACGGCGAATGAAAGAGCCACTTTCTACCTAAAAACCTCCGCCTCCGTTTCGTGACGTGACGCCTTTTCTCCTGATGAACATTTTTCTCTTTTGGGGATCATTTCGGTTAGCCAAAAGGAAAGTAAATATCTCCCTTTAGTTTAGTATCAAGAAAAACAAAAATATTTTCCTCGCTTGTTATTTCATATATAAATTGAATTTCACCTCACGATTTTCGCTCCAGACATATCCTGGATGGCGCAATAAGGGGTGATTTCCCCCTCTGTGTCTATACTTTATAAAAGCCAAATGCGTAGGAAGGAAATGTTGTTTCTTTTTCTTATATTGATAAAAGAAATATCTTTTATTTTTATCTTTTAATTTTATCTTTGGGATAAAATTCAAAATGTATAGAATCACAGAAAACCTAAAGGGATCGAAACATTGCAAAGGATCATTCTAGAAAATTGATCCAAAAAGCGGTATCATTTTACAACTCTTTGATCCTTTTAGGTTTTCTATGTAATTGATTCTTAAACAGGAACGTGTAATCGCAAACGGAGGAATGAGTTAGAAAAAGATATGCTATGTCTCTCCTTTTCTGACTCATTCTTCCGTTTGCGATTACGATTCGCCTTTACGCGCAAACTCCATTCCGGCGCTTGCGCGGGGTGGGTCCAATGAGAGCGAGAGAGAAAGATTTCTCCTTCTCTGTCTATCTTACAGTCCCAACTCTGGTGCATGCGCTCCTCTTCTTACCACAGAAAATTGTATGGTATCAAAATAAGATGCAACGCTCTTATTTTAATACATTTTTAGCTTATTTTAATCCAATTTGGTATTAAATCAATACCGTTGCATCTTATTTTAATACTATAAAATTTTCTGTGTACCTATCAGCGTTAAATTTATATAATATTTATATTATTAAACTTAAAAGTATTAAAGTATTAAACTTAAAAGTATTAATTTGAGACCAAAAGTATCTAATTGATCAAAAAAATTGGAATCAATTTGATAATTTTGGTATCAATTTGATACTTTCATGTTTACAGTGTCCAATAAAAATTGTACGAAAATTTTTCTAAATATTCAATCCTTTCGGTCCCTCAGTCACTACACGATGATATAATATACGAAAGAATCGGGGAAAGGAAGAAAAAATGGAGCCCTTTTTCAGAGAGAGAGAGAGATTAGGGGAAAAAGACGAGGGTGAGAAGCATGGATTCGGATCGTTTGCTTTTATTTAAGCTATACCATGGCCTTTTCTTCTCTGGCATGGCGTATAGCAATTCCATTAGAGGCGGACGATGAGGTTTGGGTGTGGGCGACTGCCATCCAGGGGGGAGCATATAGGGGTCAAGGAATCAGCGAATCAACTGACCAAATCCAGACGTCCGAGGTCGGTACTGGACCCTTCCTTTCGAATTGAGATATATATTTTGGCAAACGATTCACTTTCGGGGGGTCGACACCGTTGTCGAGACAACGCGCCAACAACAAAGTTGAAATAACGTCGAGGTCAGACTTCATAACGATTTCTTCCTCAAGGGAATATCTCATATTCTTATCGTCAAATCTTCCCTTAATTAATTCCCTCATTCTTATTCTTCACGCGAAACAAAATTCAGAAGGTTTCTTAGCCTATAAATATTATTTATTTATTGTAAATTACATTATATGAATATAAATATTACAATCGATTCTGGATCGGTTTCTGTTCGGCTTCTGTTCGATTCTGTTCGGCTGTGTTTTTTCACCGATCCAATTTTTTTTATATTTTTTTTTATTTACTTTTTATGTTGTAAATTATTTCGCTGAATTTGAGACCTGTACAACAAATTTTTCTCCCAAATTTTAGAAGAAGAAAAAAAATGTGAAAAACTTGAGGCAAAAACTTCAATGGCTGTTAAACAAGTAGCTGACGAATGAATTTACATGTAAAATGTCCATTTTTTGTGGAATAAAAATAATATAACTTTGAAAACGAACTTCTTCTCTGAGACCGCAATTCCGACGTTTAATTCCCTGGTGGCTTATAAGGGGAGAGATGCACAATCAGCTAGAATCGTCAACTCTCCTCTCGAGGCGAACCATTTTTCAAGACTATCGCTGGGAATTCCTAAGGAACCTAAAAATAATCGGTCCAAAGAGAGAGAGAGAGAGAGAGAGAGAGAGAGAGAGAGAGAGAGAGAGAGAGAGAGAATAAGGGAGAGAGAGAGAGAGAGAGAGAGAGAGAGAGAGAGAGAGAGAGAGAGATAGACTCATACCCTCGAATGCCTGGACGAAGAGATGATCTTGTATATAAGATGGAAGTGAAAGAGCACGCGCAGCTGCGAATAGAGAGAGAAAAAAAGAAGATGACGACCAAAAGGAGGAGGCAACCAGTCAAGAATTTTAGATCTCGAAAAGAAGCGACAAGAAAATCTCTCATTTTTGCTTCAGGAACTCTATATTTTCAGGAACACCTGCAAATAATTAATCTCAAATTTATAAATAATGAAATTTTTCCAAGAATTGAGACTGAAAATTTGTCATTACAATTTTCCAAGATTAAATAACTTTTCAAATCCAACTACAGAAAAAAAAAAAAATAATAATAATAATAATAATAATAATAATAATAATAACCCGTGCAGAAATTGCCCCACTTTTCTCTATTTAAAATACGGCTCTAACAAGGGCCTTACAAGAATCTAGAAAAACTAGTTAGACCCTTGCTAAAGCCCTATTTCAAGTAGGGCCAAGTGGGGCAATTTCTGTACGGGAATAGTAAAAAATTACGTTAAATAAACCGAAAAAATTGAATTAATTAGTCCCAATGAATATTTATACAATATTCTCGCACTGGAAAAAAATTTATTTGATTCAAATAAACGACAACTTGTTTGTTGTCTATTATCAAATAAAAATTGAATCTTACAATTTTTATTTAAATCAAAAACTGTAAGTGAAATAATAATTTGTTTATTTCAATCAAATATACCATTTAAGGATGAATGGTACGGACACTCAAAACAAAAGTTAGTCCCATATTCTAACTGCTACTTAAATCGTTTATTTTACAATAAAAAAATTGTATAATTCTTATAATAAATTATAATAAACGACAATTTCAAGAAAATAAATAGAATTTTTAGGTTAGGAATCGAACTTGACACAAGAACAAGTGCCAACCGTCTAACACAAAACTAGATATAATGGCGCTAAGTTTAAAAAAATTGTTGATTCTTTCATGAAAATAAATATAAAAAAATTCGCGCAGAATTTTTAACACTTGAGGCATGTAAAATTATTTTCTAACTCAAATTTCGATTGATGCACTGAAAAAAAAATTTATTTGATTCAAATAATGAATTATTTGTCTATTATCAAATAAATATTTACTTGAATCAAATAATTTTTATTTAAATCAAATAAACTGTAATTGAATCAATAATTTCTGTATTTGAATCAAATAATTTCTGTATTTGAATCAAATACGATTTAATTGACTCAAATAAAATTTATTTGATACAAGTAAATATTTATTTGATAATAGACAAGTAATCGGTTATTTGAATCAAATAAATTTTTTTTCAGTGTGGAAATATAATATAACGCGAGAGGAAAGATTTTTAATCACTAAAAAATAATAACTCAAAACTAAGAAATATTGAAACAATTATCTAATATATGAAATCTTAGAGTAAAAATTTTACAAATAATATAAATTAATGTTTAAAAAAAAATGACGCAAATTTCTCAATTATCGAACATATATAGCTAATTAGGAAAACTTGAGTTAAAGTTCATGTGGCTTGAAATTTAAGAACGGATTCCTCAACATTTTATCATTATATATACACCACCTTCTGACTAACTTTCCTCAATTTCTGTCCCGTCTTCTTTATCCTCATCCTCTCGCAATCTATTCCGGGAAAAGATTCACACAAAATACCCGTATTTACAATGTAGGTGTACCGCATTTAAAATATTAACCTTAATATAGTGGCCGCCTTGTACAGCTGCACAAAATTACACATATAGTTGAGAACATATACACATATATCTTGGTATTTAATACGTTTCAGCGCATAAATTGACGAGTATATGGGGCATTATATTGGGGGTGGGAGGAGAGGGGACCGTCGACTGCCCTTTCGTGGGCAAAGAATCGTCTCCAATGAATAACAGACCAATAGCACGGTCCGGTTTTTTTTTCTTCTTTTTTTTTCTCAAAAGACGTGATTTTTTACTCTTTGCAGAATACAATCTCAACCCTTAGTGAAGAATATTTTTCCCCAATTAAAAATTTTAAATACTCTAGAAATAAATAAATTCAATTTATGCTTTTATTTTACTGACATTTTAGTTAGTTTTATTAATTTTTATTAGTTAGTTTTATTTATTCATAAAATTTTATTACACTGAAAAAAATTTATTTGTTTGAAATAATTAATAACTTTTATTATCAAATATATAGATGAGGTATTTTTGTAGAAATTACTATATTTAAATATTATACTGAAAAGATACCCAAAATATTGGAAAAAGTAATAAAATAGTTATAATATAACTGTAATTAGACAGTTAATCTAGTTACTATAGTTTAAAAATCGATTTGTATAGAAAAAAGTAATTTTTACAATTAGAAAAATTATTCATAGTAAATATTAAGCTTAAAGTAGTTTAAGAGAATTAATTTTAATTATAAAACATTATACTAACCATAAAAACAATAAATTTAAGAGTTAATCATTTTTTTACACTTCTCTTAATATTTTATTTTATATAAGGAGTTTAAATATGCGCGGTTCTTACCACCAATCAGAAATTTAATGCGTCGCAAGCGCAGTTGTGTCTGGTGACGATCGCTGGCAACTCTCAAAAATATTTTGTTCAGAGCAAAATAAGGTTATTAACGTCAAAATGATAAATTTAATTTGATTATTAAATGATTCTTTCAATAGCAATACCGGAGTATATCTTAGTGTTAACTGTTTTTCTTCAAAGTCAAAATTAACTCATTGAATTTATGAATAAATATTTATAACTTAAGCGATGTATTCGACAAAAACACCAACACTTCGTATTGATGAGTCGGATTTAAAGTGTAAAAATGGTTGTGACTTTTTTGGAAATGCCGAATGGGAAGGATATTGCAGTCAATGTCATCGGGAACATTTGCAAAAGCAAAGAGCCCAAAGAGAACATGTTCAACGAGCACAAAGTCGTGAAAGGTATCAAGTATTCAATTGCACAGTATTTTTAACAAAATATAATGATATAATGATTACTGCATTTCAATAATCAATTTGTTTTTAAATATGTACATAGATTTTAAAAGTACAAAAATTAATTTTTTTTTAGTGAAACTTCTAGCAGGATAGAGAAGAAACGTCAACAAGATAAGAAAAAATTAATTAACCTTTCAGTATTTCGTAAACCTTCATTAAGAGGTAATTTTATAATAATTATATATACAGTTTAGATGTTTTACATTGTATAAAGCATAATTTATACTGTCTAATTTTTCTAGCTACTGGACACGATGAACTTCTTAGAGATTTATTAAAAGATAATCAAGATCTTGAAAAAATTAAATACGAAAATCGTCAACTTATAACTGTTATTAATAAAACACGTGCCGAGAGAGATTTAAAAAAGTGCATGAATTTTTTCGTCAACAAAATTCTCCAAAATAAAGATAAAAGAATCGAAGAATTATCAGAAATAACACAAAATTTCTATCAAGATTTTGCTAAGCAAATGGAAAATAATTCTGATTATAATGGTAATCAAGTTTATAAAATTAAATAATAAAAAGTTTTGTTCCGGAATGTAAAATTTATCATGAAAATTAATGAAAAATTAAGTATAAATTCACAATATTTCTTTGCAGAATTCTCAACGGAAATTAAAGAGAGACTATTGGATTACATTGAAAGGTACACTATGACTCTTTTGTATAGAATTCTGTTTTGCTCTGCCTATACAACTGACGAAGAGAAGGATTTAGCTATTCAGAATAGGTACGTTTTTGTTTTAGAGAAAGTAGAAAATTAATTTTTAAGATTTAAAACGAACTTTCTTGCCCTACAGAATACGTCAATTGAATTGGGTGAGTGGCAAAAATTTGGAGTGTAGAATTCATGAAACAAGTGCTGAAGTTCGCGAATTGGTTTATACATCGATAACAGGTTGGATAATTTTCTACACAATTATATAATTTACTTTGTAAAAAAGTTTTCATAATTTCAAATTTCTTAAAATTACTTTTAGATCTTCTAAATATGGATGCATCAAAGGCACCACAAGAAAAACTTGCTTGCATTGTTCGTTGTTGTAGAAATATTTTTCTACTTTTGCAACAATCCGTCGGTGGTCCCGCTTCGGCTGATGAATTTTTGCCAGCATTAATTTTTATCGTATTAAAGGCAAATCCAGTCAGACTAAAGAGCAATATCAATTTTATAACGAGATTTTGTAATGCAAGTAGATTAATGACAGGCGAAGCGGGTTATTACTTCACCAATTTGGTACATTATGTTTCATAAAAATCGATAAAAATTTTGGTAAATTTATAAAGAATGATAAAGAATTAGATTTACTAAACGAGTATATTTTTTCAGTGCTGTGCTGTATCATTTATCGAAAACTTGACAGCTGAATCGCTGAACATGACAGAAAAGGATTTTAATGCCTACATGTCAGGTGAACGAGTACCAGCAAACACTTGGGATTCCGCGTTAATGATATGCGAGGTATTTGTTTAAATTATTCCTTATGCATTCATTTCTAAGTTTTTCTATTAATAAACCATTATTTTTCTTTTATTTTTTAATAAATGAATTACAGAATCTTCATTTAATGTGCGAAGACGTAACGCTATTGGACGAATTGAAGAAAAAGAACGAAAATATTGTAAACGAAGCGTATGAATTGCAGAATAATATGATTAAATTCAGAGAGAGAATTGAAGCAGATGTTAATGCTGTTATTGCAAAAACGCCTCTTATTATAACTAGAAGTCAAAAAATTCCAACCGACTTGGACAGTGAAGATATTGAGAGCTACCAATTGCCTCCTCCTATTGTTCCTCAGGTGAAATTTAATTTTTAAAATTTACCATTCTCTTCGAAAAATAAAATTAATTTTTAATATCAATTAGTAGTAATAATTCATAAAAATAGTAAAAAAAAAAAAAATATTACAGATATATTCACAATCATCTGACACAAAAAAGGACATATTAATGGGGCAATCAGATAATTCAAAAGTGTCACTCGATTTTGTGACTCCATCACCAACATTCGACTTCCCGCCATTCGCGAGCAATTACACACTCGATTGTGGCAAGGGAGATGATGAGACGAGTCTCATTAGTTTGGATTCGCAAAATGATATGGTCGATTGTCCACTGGTAGAAAAAAGTTCCACCGACAGTCTATTGGATGAAATACAAATTGCCGATTCAAATTTACCATCGCCTATCAAGCCGATTACCTCAATTCATGAAGATTATCACGGTTTCAGTATTCAAGGTTCAAATATACCTACAATACCGTGCAGTACCGGCGATCTATCGTCAAATCCAAACGATTTTAAATTGGGCCTAAAAAAATAGCCCAGATATTTCAATCACTATTTTAACAGTAAATATTCGAGTTTTCAAACAATTTACAACTTTGTAAACATTTCATAGAAAAAAAAAGGAAAAGTTGGAAAAAAGTTAAAGCTATTGGAAATTGGGGAAATTTTTGATATTCAGAGATTTAAAATAACATTGAAGATTTATTTTCACTAGTCAATAATAATTTATATGTAAAGAGTATTTTTCTATTGTTCGTTCGTGTGGTTTTTGGATTTTTCTGTGATTTGGATGATTGCGTTTTGTTGAATATTATCAAAAAAAGTTTTAAATTTTATTGCTTGCATTTAATTGATAGAAACGTAATAAATATTCTAGCTAGTAAATGTAAGTTGTTTTTATTTACAAATATAAAGTTAACTTGATTATTTAAATTAAAAATTTAATTTAACTGAAGTAATGATAATAATTCTAATGTAAGTGACAAATATTGTATGAGTGCACATATAATATTTATTATGAATGATTACATGTTTAAGAAGAGTTAATATTTCATCATAGCTTTACAATTTTGTTTACAACTGTACCACTCGAGATTAACACTAATATATTTCTTTTACTCTTCTACAATTTTTCGAAAATTAAACTCATGGTGTTTCAAAATCTCGATATGTACAGATCTAAAAAATACTTTACGTGTAAAAATACTACATTTCACTTATCTTTCGCAGTTAATACAGTTTTACAAATTATTATTGACATTCTACTAAAATATTCGAAGCACTTGAATTTTATTTATTTTTTTTTTTAAGATTCTTATTTCTAGTGGAATGTTTAAGTAATTAAATAGATCTTCTCGTGGAACTAAAAAGATCAATTAAAAAGTGCTGAAGATAGTCTTGTTTAAAATATTATAATGTTACGTACATTTACGTAAACAAAAAAATGAATCAAACTCAATTAGGATTGTGAAGTTATTAAAAAAAATCCTAATATATTATCATTACTAATTAAGACTGATTTTCTGAAACTTAATTAAAATTTTAATCATCTTCACAACCCTAGTTGCAATAATATTTGAATCTCTAATGAAGAAAAACTGAATTTTTGGAAAACATTTCATTTTTTTTTTTTCTAAATGAGCATCCTAGTATAAGTCGTGCGAAGGTATTCAATATATTGATATTCTAATGAACACCTAATATCACCAATATATTACAAACTACCCTGTTCGTCTAATTATTTTGATACTTATTATTCTATCACTCGTTCTCTAATTCCAATACATTTTTTTCACACATCATTATCGTATAAGTATTTTAATATTTCTCTTTTTCAAAGTATTTATCAAAAGTTGATTATGTTATTTCAAGTTGTTACATAATGTCAAAAAAAATACATATACAGAATTTTTTTTTAACAAATATTTAACTATAGAACAAAATTAATTCGGAATAAATATTAGATCATTTTTAAATAAAATGACCTATTTGAACAAAAAACTCTGCACACATAAGTTTTTCTGATGAAAAATTCAATTTTTATAAAGTTTAGTTAAAATCAAATTTTAGGCAATGTATTATAACGAATTATTATCGTATACGATATGATCAGTAATGTTGAGAGTTTGTTAATAAATTAAATAACAATTTTAAAAATAGTCAATAACGATAAATTTCGCTAAGAGTTAAATTTGAATTAATTAATATAGTTAATTTATGAATTTAATCAGTATTGATTAAATTATTTTCTAATGTTAAATGTTAAAAAAAAAAATTGCGTAAAAGAACAAAAAATTAAAAATTAAGTTAGTGTTTAATATATTGTGTCTATGATCTATGTAGGCATAATAATTTTTTTTTTTCACTTCTATTAATATTGATAATGTTAAATCCATTTTTGAAAATTGTTTCTATTTTTTTTGTGTTGATTAATTTTATATCAAAGTGCAAACTTTTAAAACAGTTTGCTCACAAATAACTACAATTTTCGAGATGAAAAGTCTCTATTAGTATAGAAAAAATTTTTCCTACATAAGAGGAATAGAAAAATTCACGAAAATTATCATTTTATTTACGCTCCATATATAATTATTTTTTCCCAAATTTTCTATGTTGATAATTTATTATTCTGACAAGTATTTTATTGATAAAAAAAAAATTGTGCAATTTTTATAAAAAAGGTATAAAAAAATTAGATTTTCCATTTTCAGATAATTGAACTTTTCAAATTCTGCAACAACTTTTTAAACTTGAAACAATAATTTAACAAAATTATTTATTTATTTATTTCATCAAAATTTCGAAATTTCATTAAGTTTAAAAAGTTGAAGAGAAATTTTAATAAATTGGTATTTTCTACGCTAAAATTATCAATGACAAGAGTTAAGTAAAGGTGCAAGAAGTCAATACAGGTACCTGCAGAATATTTTAGGCACTATTCAAATACATATAAAAGGAGATATTTACGATTCACTGGGATTATTAAGCACTCCACGATTAAATTATAAATATGACACATTATGACATTACTAATTGATTCACTAAAAATACCAAGTTACTGGATTTTCAATAAATTGATTTTTAACATTATAATATGTCAAATTTCTTACAGTTCATCATTTTTTAAATTTATAAAATCAAATTCAAACTTAACTGAATGTTTTTTCAAAATTAAATATTAAATACGAATGCAGATTGCATTTTATCAATATATTTCTATGTAATAAAATTGAGCAAATTTTTTTATTATTATGGATTTCATCTTTCAAGTAGAAATCAATGGGAGAAATATTCCTTTGTGAGAAAAATTCTACGACAGTAAGGCGCGGCTCAAGCAATTCTCGATTTATACCGATTCCTTAGATTTTTATTATATCTATCAATATTATTGTTACTAAGTGTCTTTTTCATTGTGAAAAAAAAAGAATTTACTATTATTCTTTTTTCAATACTATAAAACTAAAATTAGAATTACTTTTTAAAATATGAAATTTTCAAAACTAAATGGCATTTTCTTGTATCTAATTAGATAATAGAATTAACTTAATGTATTAAGTATTTTATAAGTAAAAACAAATGGATATTATTTGTAAATATTTACAACTATTGCAGTCACCTATCAATCCAGTCTTTTATATACATAAGTAAATTAATGGTTAACCATAATATAAATTATTTTCAATTTTAAATATTTAACACTTTTCTCGTGTTGTGAAACGTAATAAAAAAAATAAATTAAATGTCTTTTTTTATAAACTTTTACCAAGCATTTAAAAGAACTTTTTGTTAATATCACAATCGATTATAGAAAAGAACCATTTTCTAACCGAATTCCTAAATTTCCCTGCGATTGGAAATTAAATAAATAAATAAATACCTACAAAAACAAAAAAAAAAAAAAAAAAAAAAAACGAGTGCTTTATAAGCAAACGGAAATTAATTATGTGCTGCTCTTTTCCCATTCATGTAACCAATCCACCTTTCGGCGGTTGTCGTAAAAATTGGATCATTATCAATTGTACTGAGTAAAAGTATTTGATTGATATGTGTTGAATGATAATCCCAACGTGCAATATTGGGAGCTGTTTTTAATGTAAAATGACGTAAGTCATATGTTGTACCAGAGCCGGTATCATATAATGTTAACATATTTTTTAAAGATGCCATACCTTGTTCAAAGAGTTTCAGCGCGTCATTCGCATCTTTTCCCGATACAATACTCTTTAAATCATACAATCCAATAAGCGAGTATATAAAACCATTGAGAATGAATGATGGCGGTGTTGTTGGATATTCCTCATACCAAATATATTTACCTAAGAATAAAGCAGTTATTCCGCCCTTGCTCGATGGCACTTTAAATGGCCTTAAGCCTCTGATTGCCGCATTTAAGTATTTATCTTCACCAGAATGATAATACGCTCGGGACAACACTGAAATTGCGTGTCCTTGTCCCATACTCGAGTACCTGTATCAGAAAATTAATTCCAATTTTTTTTCCTAAGTTTTAAAAAAATTAGATTAAATTCAAATGTATAATTTTTAATTACCAGCCAGGTTCAAGAATCGCCATGCCATTGGAAACTTTTCTTCTTACTGGATTAGGCCAACCACCGGAGCTAATATTTTGATTTGCAACAAACCACCGAGCGGCATCGTAAAATTGTTCCATATGTTCACTGGTTGACAATGTAATATTGTCTATCATTCCAGATCCGTTTAGAATAATTTTTATCACCTGGAAAAACATCCAAATCAAAAACATCCATTTTAATAGAATATCTAAATTATATTTTTAATTGACTTTTCGAAATAGAAAGAAAAAAAATCACATACCTTCAACTTTGATCTGGACATTTGTTTCCGGGTTTTATCACTAATATTTAATCCTTTGTGTAAATCAACGACAAGATCTCTCGTCAAGCGTCGCCACTGATTGTTCAACAAACCGATGCCATAATGGACATGATTATTAAACGCTTGTAAAACAGTATTGCTTGTCGTGTAATGAAGATAATAGACGTCCTTCTTCTCTCTCGATTGCAATATAACAGTAATACTTCCATTGTCTTTTGTGCAAAGATCGAACTTAAGTACAAAATCAAGAACATGTTCTAAACGTAATGATATGCCCGATGCACTTGTTTCAGGCGTCGCGTATTTTAATACATAACTATTTACACTCATGTCATAAATACGAGTAATCAATGATCCCTGCGGGACAATCCAATCTTGTCGCACACGTTCCGCATCTTCAATTACTTTCTTATATGGTTCCGGTTCAGTGAGATTTTTACTGTAATGCGACAAACCAAATTGTGCAATTTGAGTGGGATAATAATAACCCTGACTCTCCCATTGCGTTGATATTGGAACACCATCACTACCACTCACGCATTTCACTCGTTCTCTCACTTCGACATTATAATTTTCAAATGTCATAAATACACCGCGTGAATCGTATTTTCCTTTTGGACTAACTATTTTCGAATAACTGTGAAACCATTCGAATCTCTCGAGGCCATCATACGTGGCCAGTTTTCCATAAATCTGCAAGTTCATTCGAATTATTAGTATTATTATCTAGGATAAACGCGGGTAATTTCTCAACACTTTTTCATCATTCATACATACCTCAAAATATTTATGAATGAAAGAAAAAGGTATATAAACTTCGTCGCCCTCTTTTCGACATCCAATCGAATAACCTCCATTTATGTAACAATCAATCTCTTGATAACCCAATTCGTTGCTTGTTCGATCCTAAAAAGAAATATTTTTTGTATATTTGATCAACCAATAGGACAAAATCGAATGAGTTCATTATTACTCGTATTCGCACAAAGAAAAACAAAAGCTTACTTTGTGCTGGGACTGCGCCTTCCATTCTACGTTGTTTTCGAAAAAATGATTTCCACAATTATTCCAAGATGTAATTATCGAACTCAAAACAGCAACAACCAGTATCAAAAGAATTGTTTTAAAATTGATTCGCATCATCATGTACAACCTGTTAATGGCATAAGAAATTAGTTAATTAAAAATAAGTTCTAAAAATTTATAAGCATTCTTTTATCAAAATTTATTTATTGTAATATATTCTTATTCGTAGCCTAAATTAAAAAACTGGTCAAAATTTAAACAAAATATGATCAGATCAATATATTTTGACATTTTACATTTTTCTTTGCAAGATAAAAACGGAAATAAAATCGTATTTGGAAAATCTTACATGATTCAAATTTTAGATAAATCCTTTTATTGCTGTCAATGGAATTTTGTGCATTTTGCCCTATTTCTCGTAAAAAAAATTGTTACATTTTATTGTTAATTTTATTTATAAGGATATCAAGATTAATCTATGAAATGTATTTCTAATAATTATTCCTTAAGACATTTTGCACACAAGTTTTGAAATCACACGTCCACTATTTATTATTTTCAACATTAATCTGTTAGTAAATTGGAAAAATTAACAAAATATTAAAAATACAAATGTCAGCTGTCACTGTTAGTAAGGAAATGTATTGTCTAGATGGTAGACAATGGTGGGTCACAGGGTTGGTTAGGTAAAAAGAAATTGACATCAGTAAAGGCACTATCACACCAAAGTGCAATTTAACAGAAACTAGCGCTAATATTTGTGGCCATATACTGAAACAATATTAGATTCAATAAACAATTATTAATTTTAAAATGTGCAAAAAATATATTAGCCAATCAAATTAAAGAAACAAACGCATGCCCCATTCTGTTTTTAGAAAAGAAGGGGAAGTGAACCAGAGAATTAAAAACATTGTCAAAGCAGCATCAAAAAAGAGGAGGAATAGGCGCATCTCTTGTTTTGCTTTCATGTGAAATAAAGTGAAATAACCACATAACCTATTTTTCTCAATTAGTAATGTTTATAAATATTTGACAAACGTACATTATCGACCATTCGATTTTCTTCACCTTTTACACCGAATGATGATGTAGAAACAATCGAGTGTTTTGCAAAAAGCCACGTACACAACAATGCACCGTCGAGTTGCATTTTAATAACTTGTTAACATTAATTATTTATTGTAAAAACAAAAATTTGCTCAGCCTTAAAAATGACAACGGGTCAAAGTGGCCACGACAATTCCCTCGCGATTCGACAAGAAATTCAACGTTTCGAAAGTGTTCATCCGTCGATCTATGCAATTTACGATCTCATTGATCTCTTGACAGATACACATATTGCCAAACAAATTCGGGAGCATGTTGTTGCTATTGAAGGTAAGCATTTGTCATCAATTTAATTAAAAGTCATTTCAATCCCACGTAATTACCTTTTGACGAGACACTCCTCATTTTCATTTGCGCCTCACCATATTTAGAATTCACATTTGAATCTTTGCTATTTTTTTTCTTATATAACTAATTTTTAATTACCACAGGTATTGAAATTTCACCTTCAAGTTAGCAATAGATATATTATGCAGCCAAATTTTTCTTTAGGATAATATAAAAAATAAACTTGCAAATAATGATATAGTAATTAGCAATTAATTGTTCCGAGTTATTAATAGAATTGTTGAGTATTTTGTCTGACGTGTGAGATATAAAATCTGGGTTAAGGAAAACTTGTGCTTTTTATATTTCAAGCTAATTTGCAAAATAAGGTTTTAAGAAAAGGCAATGAAGAATTGAAGATGTGTTATTTTTAACTTGATGTAGCACACTTTTGACTTTATTGTTATTTAATTACAAATTCATGAGAAAAGAGAAATTCCCAGATATTTATTTTTCTACTTTCTATTAAATCTATTATAATAAATTATTTTTCTTATCTATATCTATAAATTTTTGCAGATTCATTTGTAAATAGCCACGAATGGACACTTGCAAGAGACGTGCCGGAATTACATTTAGGAATAATCGGTTCTTCTGATTCAGGAAAATCGGCTTTGGTACACAGGTACTTAACCGGTTCGTTTATGCACGAGGATTCTCCGGAAGGTGGTCGATTCAAAAAAGAAATATTCATCAACGATCAAAGTTTTTTACTTTTGATTCGAGATGAAGGCGGAGTTCCCGAATCTCAGGTAAAAGGGAAAATTACTTTCAAACAACATTTATTTTTTACAGTTTATGGAAAAATTTCTAAAAGTAGAAAGTAATGCAAGTTGAGATATAATTTATTTTATTGCATTCTAGTTTTCCTCGTGGATTGACGCTGTATTAATTGTATTCAGTGTCGAAAGTGAAGAGAGTTTCTCGATAGCTTGTAGCTATTACAATCGAATGTGTTCATTTCGAAATATGGTTGACGTTCCGAAAATTCTTGTCGGTGTACAAGGTATAATTGTTAAACTATTCAAAAATCAATAAATAAAATTTGGTTTTTCATATTTAATCGTAAATTTGAATTCTTTTAGATTCAATAAATGAGAGCAATCCGCGTGTCATAAAAGATGTGAGACCGCGAAAACTTGCCTGCGATTTAAGGTGTTCGTATTACGAGACCTGTGCGATTTACGGCCTAAACGTTGAGCGAGTTTTTCAAGATGGTAATAATTTGCTTTTAATAAAGTAATTTAATTAATGTGTTTGAAAAAAATATCATCAATTTTTTAGTGTGCGAGAAGATTATCCAAAAAGTTTATACAAAACAGTCACGGTCGAATGGACAGCACTTGACCGAAAGTGACACGAATTTTTGCTCACCCTCGAATGTAAAAAATTTTCAGCTACCTGCCAAAGAATTGATCACTAACAGTCCTATTAAAATCCATGTAAGTAAATTAAAAATTAAAATTCACTCATTTTCTGCGCAGTATTAGCAGATGTAAAAAATTTAAGAATATTTTATAACAGATTTCGGAGAAGAGCGAGGAAGTTCGTCCTGAAGTGACACGGCATAATCCACCACAGAACGAATCGCCTGTTGCTAATGAGAGTTTTCAGTATGCACAGAATTCTCACACGGAATTTCGATCGTCTATTTTAACCCCAACAACGATCAGGTTTTCATTTTGCATTAAAATAACAATAACACTGTGAATGAAAAGGAATTAAACTTTATTTTTTAATTAACAGGAAATTTCGTAGAAAATCGAATTTATTCACGCCATCAAAGAAAGAAAAGTACATGGGAGAAATGGGTGTTGGACGGGAGATTCCCGTGAAGCAAGGATATCTTTTTAAACGGAGTAGTAAATCATTGAAAGAGTGGAAGAAAAAATACGTAACTTTGTTGGAAGATGGACGATTAACTTATCACTCGAGTTTGCATGTGAATATCTTTTTAAAATTTAATTTAATCAATTTTGTCTTGTAATTTTTTTCTAACAAATAAAATTTTATTACCCTATAGGATTATATGGAAGATTCTAATGGCAAAGAGATTCTTTTACAATATGTGACCGTTAAAGTGCCCGGGAAAACTCCAAAAGGTTCCAAGGCAACGAGCAGTCATGGTTGGTAATTGTTTTATCCCCTATTTTCTATTTTGTGAAAATGCAAAGTTTTGATAAAAGAATTATTCACAGAAGACAGTTTTGAATTTTCAATAATTTCCTTGGAAAACAAAACGTGGCACTTTGAGGCAAGCAGTATTGAGGACAGGGACAGTTGGATTGCGGCAATTGAGCAGCAAATTTTATCTAGTTTACAAAATAGTGACGCAGATCGTAAAAACGAGACTGACGCCTTTAAAATGCACTGTATTAAAAATAAAGTCTCTGGTAATGATGCTTGTGTCGATTGTGGAGCGCCAAGTAAGAGGAAAAATTTTTAAATTAAATAAGGAAAAAAACTATTTTTTGTGTTGTATTTTTTTTTCATTTATATTTCTCTTATAGATCCAGATTGGGCGAGTTTAAATCTTGGTGTTTTAATGTGCATCGAATGCTCTGGAATTCACAGGAATTTAGGATCTCATATATCCAAAGTCAGATCCCTAGATCTGGACGATTGGTCGTAAGTATAATTATGTACAATTAAAAGAAAAAAAAATTTTTTTAATTGAAAGTAAAATTTGGTGTTAATTTTTTAATTTTAGTGCCGGCCAATTGAGTGTGATGTTAGCACTTGGAAACGACATAGCTAACAGCGTTTGGGAATATTGTCTAAATGGAAAGCAAAAACCAAATACAGAATCAACACGAGAGGAAAAAGAACAATGGGCAAGATGGAAATATGAGGAACGATTGTTTTTACCTCCAATCAATCCAAATATTTCTCTCGGAAAGCTTCTAATTGACTCAGTTTGCAGGTAAAATTTCTCTTATTTTTCCCAATTAAAAAAAAAGTAATTATATACTTAAGTCTTATTATAATCGAAACTATTTATTAAATATTGAATCCTGATTAATTTTTCAATATTTTAAATATTAAATTTCAGGGGAGATATGCGAGCATTTACATTGTGCCTAACTAGATGTAATTACGAGGACATTAATTCATCCGTCAGTGCTGAAGATTTAAGAACGCCTCTTCATCTTGCTTGTGCAACTGGAAATCTAGCCATGGCTCAATTATTAATTTGGGTATGAAATTTTTTCCATCAATTGAAAATTTTCAATTTATCACAAAGGTCAAATTTTTAGTCTTGTAACAAAAAAAAAAAAAAAAAAAATACAAATACCTACTTAAAAAGAAAATTCTAAATTAAGAAAATAAATTTAATTTTTGCAGCACAAGGCGAATCCTCAAAATTTGGATCACGAGGGACGAACTTGCATGTCCTATGTGCGAGCATTGGAACGAACATTGGATAATTCTTCAGATTCGTTGGAAATGCAGAAACTGTTGCAAGTTCTCGAACAGGCGAGTGTTTCTGGTAATGATGATCCAGAAGTGAGCCAGTATTAATAATTATTTCGGTAGTGTCTCAGGAAATGCTAAGAAAAAATGAATCTTTTTCAATAATATTCAATCGTCATTAATATGTACTTACCCGTGTGATTAGTGCTTTTATAGCTTTTATACAAGAGACTTGTTTTTGATTGTCATGAATTGTTCTTTTTTTTTTTTTTTTTTTTTAATTGCCAATTGAATTTTTTTTATAATCAACTATGTTCCATTTCCTCTGGCTCGTTGATTAACGACATTACTCGAATGTAGAAGATTGATTAGTAAGATCCTTTAGTACGTTGAAGCAGAAAATTTTAGCTCGATGATAATCGTTAACGTCACTCGATTCGCGGTTTTCATTCATTAAAAAAGAAAATGAAAAATACAAAAAAAATCTAATGGAAATACAGTCGAATCGAGTGTATGTTGTCAATGACTGAGAAGTACAAATCACTCATAAATCTAGTTATATTTATACATTTAATGTATTTAAATCGTGCTTTTACAATTTTCATGTTTATGAAATATATCGTATTGTCTCCTAAGATTTTTAATTTAATTTAATTTTTTTTAAATAATTTAAAACATAATTCACAAAGGCTTTATTTTATTTTACATTTTTTTTTCACTTGCCCCAAATTATATCCCATGGAGACCATTTCGAATTGTCCATTAGTTTCGTCGCTTTATGGTCATGGACTAAAATTACAGTTTTTTTTTCTTTAGATCAAATATTAAGAGTTTAAATTATTGTTTAATTATTAATGAGGAATATGTTTCATCTAATGAATAATAATTATCGTAATTCATTAAAATTTAAATAATTCAATGATAATTTGAACTTTTAAATGATGTTATATATTCAATTAGTAAAAACTAGTGGAAAAAACTGAACTAGAAAAATTGTATTTAGTCAAATTTAATGACAACTTTGAAATATTTAATTAGAAAAATAAAATTTGAATTGAAAAATTTTTTTAGTGATTTTTTTTTATAGTACTCACCACAGAATGGATAATCTCCGGTTGTTTTGACAGCAAAATTCCCTCGAGCAGGATATGTGGGTGTTTTAAGGCCCATGAGATTGCAATGCTCTGGCTTGCATGATTCTTTTAAAATGAAATTTTCAAAACGATGATTTGAATATGTCGCGTTATAACGATATCCCCACATTTTGCATTCATCTTTAATTGCTACAGCCATATAACGAGCAGCTCGCGAATGACTACATGTTGCTAAATTGTAAATAACTGGCAGAAAAATAGAGTTTTTAATTTTCATGAAAAAGGGAATTATTTGATAATTTTTTCTGTTTATTGATGTTAATATTAGTATTAATTTATTATTAATTTTTTATTTTTTCCTCACCGTCAATAGTAATTTCCACAATATCGAATATTGTAGTAATATTGTAAATTTTGCCATCGAAAATACAACCAGGTTGTGCTTCGCCTCCGTTAACGAAAAAATCAACAGTTCCAACGCTCTCTCCCATTCCGAGACCCAAAAATGGACAAAATGGTTTCCCATCGGTATGAATAACGTCGACAAATATCGCATCTGAATTATCTAATCTCACTAGAGGATTTTTTCCCTGAAAACCCGGTTGTGCTGGATCCAAAGCTGTAAAATTACTTTACATATTGAAATTCATCTCGAAAAAGCATTTTATGCAAATTCATTTTAACATCATTTGAAAGTAATGAAAAAATTCATTTCACCTGTTAGTCGGCCAATTCCTTTAATCTGTTTTCCAACATACGACATAATATGGGCCCCCAAACTGTGACCCATTAGATGAAATTTCGACAGATCGTTGGAGTAATGTTCTTTTAAATGACGAACCAATCTGAAAAAATAATTCATTTTATAAAAAATGAGTTTTTTCTGTTATTTATTGAAATAGTTACTTACCTTATAATTTCAGCAGCTACAACCCTAGTATTTGAAGCGGCTTGCAAATAATTATACGAAGCACCCAATTCCCAACTAACCAGTATTATATTATAATCATCCTGGAAACAAATAATTATTAGATTTTTGAGAAAAAAGGAAAATTAGAGTAATTAAATAATTATTAATTTTTTATGTTTCAATAAAAAATTACCTTGTATAGAAATGAATCGGTGAGATTTTTCATCCATTCTGTATTTGCGTCACTACTGAGTCCATGAGTCAATATTACCGTTGGTCTGTTTCCTTTATAATAAGGAGAAATTTTCACGTCAGGCCACATTTTGATTTTCAATTTTTCTGGATTATTTCTAAAAATATCTTTATTTTTGTTAATTGTAAAAATTATATTTATTGTTTGGAGCAGATAAGAATAAATTCCACAAAATACTCTTTGATTATAATGTTTTTCTATTTAAACGAATTGTAATATTTTTACCTGTCGGCAAAATAAATAGTTGTTCCAACTCTCTTTGGTGACATTGGTGGTGGAAATGGTCTGAGAAATGTAAACCATGGATAATTGATATCGAAACATCCTAATTCGCCATAACAAATAGGATCTAAAAAAACTTTATTAAACATATTATTAATTCATTGTTCGAAAATTTTTTTCACTTGTAATTGTTTTTTTAAAATAAATTTTCTTCTATTTACCCCCTTCAGCCAGCCAAAAACTGAGAAACAAACAAACAGAAATATTTAATTTCATTTTGAAATTTTAAGATTTTTTTTCTTTTTTTTTGACAAATTCAGATGTATATATAGTTGACATGCAGATTAAATATTCCACGATAAATAAATTGCTGCAGATTTTGTTTATTCAGTTTGAATTTCATCTGTATGAATAATGCAAAATTTCTTGTGTACTAATGCACAACAGTTGAATGATTTTTAAAATAATTTTATCAAAAAATTACGTCAGATGAAAAATTTCCAAGCATCAATATTAATGCTAATTTTCTTTACACTGTACCTTATAATTATAAAAGTTTGTAAAAAAAGATTATTTTTAAATCTTTTCAATAGATTGAATTTCGATCACGACAGAATTAAATTTTTTTCTTTAATCGATTGATAATTTTTTATCCCGTAATTCAATTACTTCCTCATATTCTATAGACTGATGAAATGTGAGATGCGGCATAATAAGTTTGTTCGCGATTTTCCGTTTCATCTGCAAAAACAGAAGAAAAATAAATTAATAAAATGAAAATAATTTTAGAACTAATGCAAAAATAAATACAAAATTTTCCACTTTTATTTAACATTTTTTTTTTTTGCAATTTAAATTTTGATACCTTCGTGGTAAATATTCGGTGGGAAAATCGGTGTTAGACTGTAGCAAACACCTGTTGTGATTTGCGTAATTCCAGCAGTTGACGAAAGTCTTACGTTCCATGATGAAGGAGAGCTAAAATGAAGAATAAATTTTATTTTGTAACTGTTTAAAAAGTTGATAGAATTGTAAAAATTTTGAATAAAAATTTGTAAATTATTTACCCTTCGATAACTTGTTTAAGAATATCGTTTGGAATTGGAACATTGAGCGTATAAATAGAATTCGCTTCCAAAGGTGCAAGTGACATAATGGGCGATTCTTTTGACGTGAATTTGTTATAAGCACAACTGAAAAGAGATTGCAAATTTCCAGACGGATAATCCACATGTGTCTGAGCAAGCAATGCGAATTCCAAGCAAACGTGGATTTGCCCGAGAGTCAATAGATTCTTTCTGTAAATTTTAAAATTTAAAAAAAGCGATGAGGAAATTTTAAAAAGAAAACAATTTAAGTCACTTAAATATACCTTAGTCCGTCCACGTAGTTTTCTTCACTGCAATGAATCCGTAATTTTTGTTGAAATTCATGACGATCGATGAGATTTGCACTCAGTAAAAGGTACATGTAATCTTTAATTAATTTTTCAATACCTATGTCAATGAGAATTTCCAAAGGTAAGCTTCCGGCTAATAAGGGAGACAATGCCTTTTGCTGTATAATTTCAGATATCAATTGGGCAATTTTTGTAGGATTTGCAACATTTATCTAAAAAACATATAATTTTAATAATTAATTAATTAACCTTATTTATTGATTAATTTTACTTTTTTGTCTACGGTTGCCTTTACCTGGGGCTTGTAGTCTTTTTTCTCCACTTCTTGAAACACTGCATGAATACAATCTGTTATTAGTGAGTAATTATCGGAACCTGAAATTCAATGAAAAAATAAATACAAAATATTTTAATCCGGGATATAATTATAAGTTGAATAATAGTGTAATAATTGAAATATTAATTTCATATATGTACAAAAATATTCTAAATTGTTAATTATTTGAACAAACTTTTTAAAATCATCCACAAATAATCCGTAAAATCTAAATTTTGTCTGGTGGACAAGTCTTCCAAATGTTGTTTCAATTTTAAATCGATTTCTGCCTCACTACCAGTTGATGTTTTTTTCAAGTTGACATTTTCATTTTCAAGAAAAGTATTATCTCCATTTAATAATCGATTTAAATTATCCATTACTTCTTCATCAGTCTAAAAAATTGTGAATGAATTTTATTTTTTTTCACTAATCAATAATATAAAATTAAGAATTAAAAATTAAAATTTATTTAATAATTACTTTGGCTTTGGGATTGTAAAAATTTGATGGAAATTTTAAAGGCATTACACTGTATCTGGAACTCATGTTTTTCTTTAAATATTCTTCCAAAATTGGTAAGAAACGATTTAATAATAAAATTTCCTCCCACAAATGATCTAATGGACTTCCTTTCCACCCTACCGCAATTTCCATGACCTAATTGTAATAAAAATATTATTTTCACAAAAAAGAAATTTTCAATGTTTTTCATTAAAATCATTTTCTTATTTCTCAATAAAATAATTATGTTATTACCAATGTTTTTGTTGATTGTCGTGGAGGTGGATTAAACGACAAACTATTCCACTGCATTTGCAAACATAAGTAACCTTCGAAATTATCTTTACTGATACCCGAAAAATTTGTAAAAATTTCCTTGGTCCCGAATAATTCATAACTGCAATACGCGTCTATTTTCACCTGAAATAAATGTATTTTTATATTTTCATAAAACTTCTTATTGAATAGATTTAATACATATATAATAAAGTGTAAATACTTCGTGAGCTTTGACAGACGATTTTTTAAGATGTTCATTCAAAATATGACTGCAGTCTATAATTTCAGAAATTCTTTTTGGTTCTTGTATTTGAACCAAAAATGTCTCATGACAGTTCTTGTTAATTTTCGTTCCCAGCAAAACGGTTTTCTGTTTGTCTTCTTGATTGCAGACTGCGATTAATGACACTTTCCAATCTGGTTTTGCACTCTCTAGACATGAATTTAAAGCCGAGCTGTTAAATTGAATAAAGAATTAAAAAAATTAAATATAAAGAATAAATTGTCCACTTGGAAAATAAAATTCTTGTTTAACAAAAAATTTTCCCTTTACCGTGCAATAATTACATCAATTGGAAGATGATATTCTTCTTCTTTTAACCAGTATCTCTTCGTGGGCAATACAGTTTCATTAAAACTATCTCTTCCAAAAGAATACTCCAAAGGTGATCCAGTGACATCTGACTCTACAATTTGCAAATATGTAAATAAAAAAATATATATTATGAAAGCAATAAGGTAGTAAAAAACTTACCTGATTGATCATTTTCTTCAACTGAAAGCTTTTTTACAAGAGTAAATTCAGCTGTCTTCTAACAAACAAACAAACAAAAAAATATGTTTGTAAAATTGTTGTCAACAAAGAGAGTGTAAACAAAACAATGTTACTCACAGTTTTGTGAAAAATAAGAAAAGGACCATCTTCTAGTTCTGGGAAAAAACGTTTTACATAAGAAGGACATAGCGTGTTAATGGAAAAAATAGGATTTTTTAAAATATCTTTAATTAATTGAGAATATTCCATATTCTTTTCTATATTTAAAAGACGTTTTTGTTCCCATAACCTATAACTTATATGAATGAACTTATAGCGAATTCGGTTATCTGCTCTGAGAGTGATCTTGCTCGGTGCAGGAGTATTGCTTGCTCTGCTCCGAAAATTATGTACTCTGCTCTGTCGCACTCTGTGACGTCATGAGCACTGGCAGAATGCAAATCTAGAGCAGAGCAGCCAAACCGAATGCTCCAAGCGCTCTGCGCCGGAGTGGATTTGTCAAACCGAACATGCGACTCCTGCTTGGAGCACTCTTAGAGCACTCCGGTGCAGTTAACCGAATTCGCTA
>JUFY01034324.1:55982-74732 GCA_001855655.1 Leptopilina clavipes
GAGTGGATTTGTCAAACCGAACATGCGACTCCTGCTTGGAGCACTCTTAGAGCACTCCGGTGCAGTTAACCGAATTCGCTATTAGTTTCAATTACAATGATTCAACAGGAATGACAATCTAAGATAATGAAATTTGCAAAATCTGCCAGTTCTACCAACTGTTATCAAGGATGACGGAGAGAGTGAGAGTACCTAAGTGAGAGAGAGAGAGAGAGAGAGAGAGAAAAAGAATGTCACAATAGCGCTTGCCGCTTGCTGTTAGCATATTGTTATTAATTAAATTAAATAATTCCTTATTATATATTAATAAATTATTGTCTACTTTATAGTAAAAATATATTTAAATACACACAGGAAAATAAACTCATGACACTATTTTGATTGGCGGGCCAAAATGAGCAGTTCTGCGCAGGAGCGTAAAATGTGAACAACTTCCTTCCTTCATATAGGAACAAAAGTGCCTCCTATAAGTTCTAAACTATACAGTTCTATATTCTGTGTGTCATTAAGTGACTTTTGAAAAAAATAATCCTATATACAATGTCAGTTTATTCGCAGGATGCATCAGGAAATGCTCAATGAACGCTTAAAACATTCTTCAGCTGAAGTTTTACATAAATCAAGGTATCCATTGTTGATGTTGACAGAAAAAACAAAACTTTCCTCAACAACAATCCCATAGCACCAATCTCTGAAATTAGAGCACTGATACTTGTGTTATTTTACCAAGATTATTGATCACCACTTCTTGACATTTGAACGCTGTTCTAAAGAGGTTTCTAGTCAATTTCTAAATTACATAATTTTTTTTGTACCTAATTAAAATTCGAACATTGCACTTGAATTAAAATGATGCTACAGTCGTCAGATAGACGGACATGTTGGAAATAATGGCGTCGTTCTTGCTTGTGATTTCCATCATTTTCTTAAGTTTCATGACTTTAATATGTTACTTGACGTATACGAATTTTACAAACTTTTCTTGATTTCAATTCCCGCTGAGAATTTTATTTTTGTTTTCATTTTTCCCGTTTAATTTGTTTTCCCATATGCTCCAAAAAATTGTGATCCATTTAAATGTATTTCTTGTTATGTATATATATTATACAGATTTATTGTACATCTGATAAATTTGTTTATTTTAAAAAATTTTTTTGTGTTTGTTCCCTAATTCTCGATTCTCTTGTTCCTGATTTTGACAAATAGTTTTGTTTGTGTCGTTTTTATTTCTCTTTCTTGGAAAATTTGATTTTTGACTAAAAAGATGTTTATTTTTAGGCAAATGTTCCTGACTGGAAAATTGAAGTAGTGAGAAAAAAAGCAGTTTGATTTAGTGAACTCAAAACGTAGAGTGTTTCCTTTAGAAGGAAATTAAGGCGAAAAAGAAGTAAAATGGCTGAAGAGGGCAATGACGTCAAGTCGGCAGGTCCGTCTTCGCCGAGGAGTCCTCAGGATGTTCCCGGTGGGAAGCCAAACAGTCCTCGATCACCGAAGCAACCACGTCGTGTGAAAATCACGGAACAACTGGACAACTTGACAAAGGACGAGTTCGTGGCCAAATGGCGTGAACAGGACTTGTATGTGGAATATCTAGAGGCGCAAGCGGCATCCCAGGAAGGTACTGAGATCACGTGAGAGTGAGAGCATTTCACTCACCACATTTCTTCTTAAAACTGAAATATTCCAAAATGAGAATCGAGTTTCTTTCGCTATTCCGAGGCAAGACTCTCTTAGAGACGCTAAGTTTTTTTTTTTGGGTATGAATTCAAGTGAAATTCATGTTTGTCTTATTGCAAATGCTTTTTTTTCACTTTTACACATCTGTGCGAGAACAAACTGAAAGGAGTAAATTCTTAACAAGGAATATTTTTCTAATTTTCATACTTTTACACATTTTTCTTTATTTGTCGAAATTTATCAGTTCAAATTAATCATTTTTATGAATTATACAAATAAAAGAAAAATTTTTACTTCTTACAAAGTGAAATTTACTCCTTTGCAGAAAAAAATTTAATAAAATGATTTTAAATTTCAAAACAATTTTCAATAATCGAAACAAAGGAAAAATGTGAAAAAAGGAAGAATTAATTTGTGGAGAGAATATTTTGCACTCGCACAGAATTAATAGAGGTTAAAAATTGACGAGCACACTTTGTTTAAGAATAATTTTAAGAATTAAAATGTTTTCAAGTGTTTTTTATATACTATAGAGTTTGATTAGCGATTGTGTTGTGTTGTGCAGAATCGGGGAAAAAAAAATCCGTCAGAGTGAAAAACGAACGTATTGTGTTAAACACAGTGAATTTGTTGCCCCATCGTTAAAGCAATTTAGTGTGAGTGGTAAAAATCGAAAATTATTTCTCGATTTTGAGAAATCCAACTAGCTTCCTCAGTGCCTAGTGTTGGTGTTAAAAATTCTCACATAGTTTGCTTCACGATTTAAAAAAGAAAAATTGCAAATAATAAATAAATAATTAAAAATGAATCAAGTGCAAGAAAAGCCAGTGCTTAATAATTTAGTGAAACGATTCGTGATTGAAGCAACGAGAAAAAAGGCCCAATAAAACATAAAAAATCATCGAGAATCAAATCAGAGGATTCTTTTTATTATTGGTTTCTTCTGTTTTACGAAAAAAAAAAATCACGCTTTTGAAAATTTCCTGAGTTTTTACAACAATATTGGCAATTTTGAAGCGTGTCCCGAATTCTATTTCTATTTCTTTTTCTCTCTCACACACACACATTCTATCTGTCTCTCTCTGTAAAAAATCTCGAGTTATCGGGTGCTGGAAGCTGTGGAAATTTCTCTGGGGGAGAAAATTGGAACACCGATGGAGCAACAACTCACGAATGGCGCCTGCAACAACACCAGATTTATCAAAGTATGCGTCAATTAATGATGCCAATTGTCAAAGCAATCAATCTTAATCTATTAAAACATCTTTTATAGTGCGCACTTTGGTATTAATAGTAGATTGAGCCAAGAGCCACTTATTCTAAATCCCATTGTTTCCACAAAAAAAAAAAAAAAATTCGCGGCGATTCGCGATTTGTCACGTATGTTTGTTTTAATTTGTTTTTGTTTTTTCTTCTTTAAGTGTAGAAAATAGTTGAAAGTAATAACGAATTGTTGTGTCATTTTCAAATATATTTACCTCTGGTACAATTCTTATATTGAGTTTCAAAAATGTTAATCAAAATTATTAACTTTTAATAAATCTATAATTTATTAATTTAATTTAATTTTTTGAAAATTAAACTTCTTTTTAAAAGTATTATTATTTTTGAATTTTGCAAAGTTTTAAAGATGTTTTTTTTTAAATGAATATTTAGGAATTGTGCCTGAAGGTGAGAAAGCGTTGTAATAAACGATTGGTATTAAATTGAAAAACTATTTTCTTGTAGGCGAAATTTCTTCGTTACGAGAATCTGAAGAGAAGTACAGACAACAATATGCTGAAGCGTCACATAGAGAAAAAATTCTAGTCAGAAGACTTGCTTCTAAGGAACAGGAACTACAAGAATATGTCGTAAGTTTTTAATGATCATTTCTATAATGATAATTTAAAAAAAAACCTTAATTTTTTCAAATTTATTGTTTTGTTTTTGAAATAGAATCAAATATCTGAAATGAAAGCCGCCCAAGCACCGTCCGCCGCAGCGTTGAGATCCGCCTTATTAGATCCTGCTGTAAATATTTTAATTCAAAAATTGAGACAAGAATTGATCACGACAAAGGCAAAATTGGAAGACACACAAAATGAACTTAGTGCTTGGAAATTTACACCAGACAGGTATTTTCTGGAATTTTATGAGAAAATAAATTATTTAAAATTTATTATTAGAACTAATTGATTAAATTTTATTATTAGCAATACTGGTAAGAGATTAATGGCAAAATGCAGATTGCTTTATCAAGAAAATGAGGAATTGGGAAGAATGATTGCCAGTGGGAGAATAGCAAAATTAGAAGGCGAACTCGCTCTTCAAAAGGGTTTTAGTGAGGAAGTGAAAAAATCACAAAGTGGTAAGTGATAATTTTATAATTCTATAAATTCTAGAAAAATTTTTAAAAACTACAAAATCATACAGAAGTAAATATTTTTTCAAATTAAAAATTTATATTTCTTGAAAATGGACCTTTAATCGAAAGGAAGAAATAAAAATGACGATGCAAAATTATTTCAATGAATTTTCACAGAATTAGACGAATTTTTACAAGACCTGGACGAAGACGTGGAAGGAATGCAGAGCACAATATATTTTCTTCAACAAGAACTTCGCAAGGCCCGCGAATCAGTCACCCTTCTACAACAGGAGAACGCGTCATTGAAAACAAATTCGAGCGAGAATAATTTGACGAACGGACTGTCCCCACACACACCGCCAATAAAAAACGAATCGGAAGAAGTTGCCAGTGTGGATTTAAAATTGATGAAAACGGAGGAAAGTGAGGTGTGTAAAGGTGCAAGAACTCCACCCTTGCCTGATGAAAAATCAATAATCAGTGAACGTGCAAGTGATGAAAAATCGGATCGAATTGAATCAAAAGCAATTGCGCAAACTGAACAAAATGACGAGAGCTCACGAGACTCGCCGGCCTTGATCATCAAGGTAGAGAATGAGGAGCTCAGTGATCGTGATGATGATGAGGAATCAACTCGTACTAATCGAAGGACGTTACGGACTAAAAACAAAAGTAATTTGAAATCTAGTGGTAAGACTAATGGTGAGGAAGTGTTGACAAGGACAACCAGGGGTAGGGATAGGACAAAGAGAGACAAAAGTGTGCCGGGTAGTGATGAGGAACGAATCCACAAAAAGAAACGAAGGGAAAGCATCATATCGATTGACTACAACGAAGCCGATGATGATGCTTTGGTACTGACTAATGGCGAGACACTCCAAAGCGATCCTGAATAAGTCTAGTTATCCTCGTAGAAAATTCAAATATTCTTCCGTGTTTCATGGAGTTTTTGTTTTTAAAAAAATGTGACCTCAGTGAGGGGGAATCTGATTTGTGGAAGTGATTTTTAGAAAATGTTAAAACTACTTTGTTTTATTTTAAATTTCATACTTTTGAAAGTGCTTTTGACAAAGAAGATTCAATACAACTATTTCTTAATCAACAAAATTAAAATATCACTTTTCCAAATTAAACTTCCTCTTTTGGATTAATTCCTATAAATTTTACCATCAATTTTTCTAATTTACGAAAAAAATTAATAAAACAAAACCTGTTTTAAATCTTTGGCACAAGGGTATAATTTTCGTGAATTAAAAAATTAATATGCATAATCTGGAACTTTTTCTTGTTAAGTTTTCAAGCTCAACTGGGTTTTCAATTCATTTTCGAATTGTAATATTCGCCTTTTGTTTTCGTTTAAGATGACACATTTTCTTTAATGAGTAAATAGAGAATATTTTCCATCGCAGAATTCTATTTTTTTTCTTCGAATTCGAATTTTGTTTTCATTTGAATTCAAATTTTAGTCTGAAGTCTGATTCTAATTTGAATTTGAATTTTAAAATATAAATTACGATCTTAGTTTTGATATCTTATTGAACGAGGTAGAAATAAAATTTGCTTTCTAATTGGAAGAATCTTGATTATTGTAACGGAATTGTGAAGTTTAGGACCATTATATATTATGTCGAATTGAAAGCAATTCTTCTATTTTTTTTTTTTTTTTTTTTTAGTAAATAAAAGACGATTGTGGAAACTTTTTTACGAAGGATAAATTTCAGGCTCTAAAGAAATCTACCCTTTTCTCTGTAAAAAAAATATATATATATATTAATATAAATATTCCAACAATTTTAAGCTTTCATTTGAAGGAAATTATTTAATTGAAAAAATAATAATTTATTTCAATTATTAATTATTATAGATCGATCAGTCAAAACAATAAAAAAAAGAAAACGCTATTTTAAATAATTTAATTTTTTCAAAAACGTAAATTTTCTGCAATTACTTTTTATTAAAAGAAATATAACCAATTAATTTTGTTCATTTGAAATGCTTAAAATCTGAGGAGTATTTAACGCAATTGATAGTGAATGTATGATAAATTATGTAATAATTAAGGCCTGCATCTAATGTATTTTCAAGATTTGTAATATAAGATTGGGTATTATACTATTATTTAAAAGAAATACTACTCTTTTAAAATTTTCTTGAAACAAGAGAGTTAATTTTTTCAATAATTGTATAGTACTAGGTTTGATATTTTCATTTCTCAGAATATATCAGTTATTTTCGATTTTATTTTGTAAATTCTCATTTTTTTTTTTTATCAAATGGCGAATTGTAAAAAATATTTCAATATTGATAATTTATGTCAATAGTATTTTTTAAAATTATTTTTTGCAAAAAGATTGCATTTTTCAAGACGAATATTATTTGAGTAGTAAATATTGTTAAAAAATTTTTCTCTAAATAAGAAATATATATAATTATTTATATATTTCCTTTTGGTTTTTTTTTTTCTAAATTCCCAATTGAGTTTATTATTGTTCTGAAATGGAATAATTGTCTATTCGTTTATTCGTAATTAGAGAAATTTGACGATTATAAATACTTGTATAATTTTTATTGTATTTTCATTTATTTAATTGAATTTTTTTTTCATCAATTAAGTAAAAAATTTTATTTCTCGTAAATTTTGAATCTAATTTTTGTACAATAAAGATAATTAATAAAAGAGATTATTTGTAAATACAAAAATTGTGTTTTTGTGTTTTATGCATTGATATACAAAAAGTTGAATTTTAAAAATTTGTGAATTTTGCAAAATCATAATTTGAATATTGAAAAAATATTTTTTCCCCGCCTTAAAACAGAAGAATCTCGTCTGCTTTGTAGGAAACCATAACCTTAAAATGAAGCTCTTCAGTCTTCACTAGTCCTCGACTCCTCATCATTCAAAGTTAAAGTTCTTATTTTTTTATTATTATTGTTAACAAGATACCAGTGACGTTATAATGTCTGCGTCTAAATTATTAACAAAATTAACGGAATCAACATTTACACCAAAATTGTTTGCATTTCGAAATATGAGTGTTGTTTCGTCCAAAACATTAGTTTACAAAGAATATGGGGAACCTTTTAATGTTCTCGAATGTCAAACGAATGAAGTAAATAAGCCGGAAGCAAATCAGGTAATAAACAATTCATCTCATTAATAGAAAGTGTATTATTGAAATTGATTAAATTTAATTAATTATTATTAATTAAGTTGAATTATTCAGGTTGTTGTGAAATGGTTATTGTCACCTGTCAACCCGGCTGACATAAACACCATTCAAGGTAAATATCCTAGTAAACCGACTTTACCAGCGGTACCAGGAAATGAAGGAGTTGGTGAAATAATATCCCTTGGATTGAATGTTCAGAATTTAAAAGTTGGCGATAGAGTTGTTCCAAATGCTTCCAATATCGGAACATGGAGAACAAAAGGAATTTATAAGTCAGATGATCTTATGAAGGTATTTTTTAAGTTTTTAATAGTTTTCGAATTTGTATTCTAAAAGTATTCAACACTTTGAATCTTCAAAAGAAATAAATAATATTTTCCTTCATTTTTACAAATTTTTTGCAGATTCCGAAAGATATTGGAACCGTGGAAGCGAGCATGTTAAACGTAAATCCGTGCACGGCGTATAGAATGTTAAAAGACTTTGTTCAACTTAATTCTGGAGATACAGTTATTCAAAACGGAGGAAATTCCGCGGTCGGACAAATAGTGACACAACTTTGTAAAATATGGAATTTAAAAAATGTCAGCGTTGTTAGAGAAAGGCCCGATATTTTAGATCTGAAGGTATAGTAACATTTTTATCAGAAACACATTTTTCCTCTTATTCATTTTATTTTTAATAATAACATAATTATATTTACAATAATTTATACATACGTGTATAAGAGTATCGATGTGAAATAAAGTTTACTGTTATATTTTAGTCGCAATTGAAAGAAATGGGAGCGAGTGAAGTTTTAACAGAAGCCGAATTACGAAAAACGGATTTATTTAAAAGCAAAAAATTACCCCAACCAAAATTAGCTTTAAATTGCGTTGGCGGACAGAATGCTCTTGAAGTTTTGAGACAACTTGGTCATGGAGGTGTCATGGTCACTTATGGTGGAATGTCCAGAGAACCAGTCACTGTTCCTACTTCGGCTTTAATTTTCAAGGTAAATTTCACATCTTGCTTCATTCTCTTACTTTTATAAATTTTTAAATTACACCATTTTTTTAACAAGATTCAAACAAGATTCAAATTCAGTTACAGTGATTTATAAAATTGAAGATTAACTTTTACAGGACGTAGCAGTGAAAGGTTTCTGGATGACCGCCTGGAATAAAAAGAATCTGAATTCGAGGGAAAGAACCGAAATGTACGACGAGCTGGCAAAATATTTCAAAGATAAGAAATTAATTGCACCACCATACAAAATAATTCCGTTCTCAAATTATAAAGAAGCAATTGAAAATGCTCTAAACCTCGATGGTAAACAAGGACTAAAGTATATTTTAGATTTGGAAAAAAATTGAAAAGGAGCAATTTGAATTTTGAAGCAACAAAAAAAAACTAGAAAGAAATAAATATATACTTTGGTTACACGTGCATTTATTCAAACGTACAAGTGTACATAAGAGTATATATTTGCAATTAAAAGTCGCAAATTTTAAACACATATCTTCTCATTTCTCGAATGAATATTATCGAACAGGATTGAAAGGAAATATTCAGGTAATTAATACAATTATTTAAAAAAAAAATTGAGAGAGTATTAAAAAAATAGAAAATAATTGACAAATTCGTTAAACTTGGTCGAGAAGTTTAAGAAGGTCCATACTTTGTTTGATATTCGTGGATTCATCTTGCAAATCAGCGCACAAATTTTCCAATTCACTTTTGTATTCCTTGTCAATACTGGCGTTATTTTCGATTTTTATTTCCTCATTGTTTGCTTTTGATTCCTTTTGATTTTCATCAGTGTGAGAATTCATATTCTCGTCACTTATGTATAGATTTAAACTAAAGGGCCGTTCGTAGGTGGTTTCTTCAGTTCCTAATTGTAAAGCGAGCATTCCGAGTTCTGCTTTACTTCCAGAATCGGTCGTTAATAATTGTCGACTGTCAACCAAAACTTGTCGACTGTTTCGTTTCAAGCATGGTTTCGGAACATTTCCATAAGTGGGAGAGTATCTGTAAATTTGTTTTCATAAGAGACAATTTTTTTTCTTGATTACTGACATAATACATACATATTTCTTCCGAGTAAAGTGACACGATCCCCAAAGAGATTGAAAGAGCCAAATGTGCATTTATCGCAATTGACGTCGGACAATTTCAAGTGGGCAATTTTTGCCTTTTGTTGATCATATCGCTCGTTATATGTTTGCTTTCCGCAATTAAAAGTCGCATTTTCATTTTGAAGACCGAGCCTTAAGAGAATCGTCATTCTTACATTGATTGACTTGAGGACATCTAAACATTCGTTTCTCACTTTCCAGATTTCTTCGTACGTTAGATTCGAATATAACTGAAACAATCGAATTTTCTTATTTGTAATATCAATGACTTTTCTAAGGAAGAATTTTTTTTTTAACTTGAAACTATAGAGCTCTAATTGTATAATACTCACGTCAACAACCATTTGATGGACCAAACTAACGCACTCGAGAGCATTTTCATCTGTAACCATATCTCGCATTGCATCCGTGTGATTAAATGTAATTAGAACAACTTCCCTGGGTCCAGTGGCAACTGTCAATTGATATTTCACCATTGTGTACATTAATTCAAATAATTTGTTCATACTGTTCCCATCCAATTTCATTATTGAACAGAGAACCACTCTTTCCAAAATTGAACGAATCGTTGCAATGTCCATTAGTGGAGTTTTTTCAAAAATTAAGGAAAGTGTTTTAGGATCCAACAAGGCGAGAGTCACATCATCAAGAACTGTAAATAAAAAATTTTTTCTTCACAAGGAAGAAAATATTTTAGTTCCTTTTTTAAATGTTTTGTCTAGGATTGTCATTTTTTTTTTAATTTAAATAATTATTATTTCGAAACGGAATTTTATTAAACTCGAAAATAATAATTTCTGGAAAATATTTAAAATCATTTAAATGTTTTTTTTTAGAAAGAACAAATTAAAAAATAGGTAAATAGAAACATGCGAGTTTAGATATTTGTGGTGGGTGCAAAAACCATTATCAGTGCCAGTAGTGCGTTTTTGAATAATAAATTATTTTCTAGCCTTGAATGGATTTCTCGACATCGATCCTCTGAGCTTTTAATCTTTGTCGTAAAATGTACAACATCTCACCTCCCAAATTAAGATAAAGAATGGGTGTTGTGTTAATAGACATTCTGACTGAAATAATTTTTCAAAATATTAAATTTTCTTTTTTTCGTTCGACGACTATTTTGAAGAGTTTGTCTTATAATGACTAAGTGTTTCCAAGGAAACGGCGCGATTTTTTTTAAGTGGAACAGTGAATAAATCCAAGTGAGTCGGCGCAGAAACTTATACATAATTACGTGTATATTTCCACTTAGGCTTAAGTAGACAGGTATGTATATGTATAGTTAATTAGGAAAGAAAAAAAAATCAATTCATTGTCTCCCTTACAAAAAAAGAAAGATTTTTTCTACTTTTTAAATTTTATTTTACTTATTCCTATTTATTTGTTTCAATCTCCAAATTTATTTTATACTTTATCAAATTATATAATATGTTGTACTTACGATTTTAATATATTTCATAATTTTTATAATCAATATTTGTATTATTAACCAAATTTTTTTGAAAAAAAAACGGTAAAAAAAATTTACCAAAATATTTTTTTTTATTAAATCGTTTCAAATAAGCGCGCGTATTATGATAAATGGTTGGCATCACTAACATTTTTTTGTGATAACTTACTACCCAACCCTGACGAAAATTAAGGAGAATTTTGTTGTTTGATTGGATATTCAAACAGACGCCGTTTTCCCTTTCTCGTGATAGAAAACAATCAGAAGACGGATTTAGAAGAAATTACTTCCTGTGATTGGTTAATATTAAAGTGCAATTTGATAACTTTCTGTGGAAACTGTGAAGATGGCAAAGGACGAGAACAAATTCCAAGCACTGTCACTTTCCTAACCTCTTCATTCTCGGAATTCATTAACAATTGGATAGTAAAAGTGCAAAAATTATCTTGTTTCACGAATCATTCAACAGTTAATATCATGATGTCTCGGTCTGTACGTGCGGAAACTCGAAGTCGAGCTAAAGATGATGTTAAACGTGTTATGCAAGTTGTGGACAAAGTCAGACACTGGTAATGAAAACAATTGTTTTTTTAAGTTTTCTTTTCTTTTCTCTGTTTTCCGATTAATTTCAATATTATTTACAAGTTGTGATTTGCATTTTTCAGGGAAAAAAAATGGGTGACTATAGGAGAAACCACTATGAAAATTTATAAATGGGTTCCAATTTCAACGCTCGAGCAAGTGAGTTGATATTTATATTTTTGCTTATTAATATTATAAATAAATAATCTTTATTGTTTTCTTTTGTGTTTCAAAATGCTTTTACAATATATTTTTTGTAGAAAATTTGTGCTTCTTTTCTCTTAAAATGAGAATGTTTTTAGATTAACTTTTATAACCTATAACGTTTATTCAGAACAGTTTTGTCGATTTCGTTCTGAATTTTTTATTATTATTTTCTAACTTTATAGTAGTATTATTTAATAGATAATTGGCTAAATTATTTTGTGACAATCTCTATCGAAATTTATTAAAATTAAAAGTTTTTTGTGATGAAATTCTTTACTTAAAAACACAATTATTTGCAAGTTTATTTTTAATCATTTTCAATGAAAATGCAAGTGCTTTTTATTAAAAGAAGAAGAAAGTGACTTCAAAATAGTTAAATAAAATTTATCTTAGATGAAGAAAGGTGAGTGAGTGGTTATCTGTGATGCTGAGATTTTTAATTTAATTTTTTTTTTTACAAATACGCAGTAAATTAAGTCAAAGTAAACGATTTAAATATTTTGACTAGTTTTCTTTAATACAGAAAAAGAAGAGTAAAACAGTGGCTGACAAAGAAAACGGTTTGCCGAGGAAAGGAGGTTTGGATTCTTCAAATTCGAATTTTGGACTCACAGAAGACTCAAATACATGTAAATGATTTAATATTACAAATATCTCCCATGAAATTAAAAAAAAAAACAGAAATCCTAAAATATCAATTTTTTCGCAGGTTTCTCAACAGTCAGTGACTCTCAAGGAATAACTGAATTCTCGTCGCATTTAGGATTTTCCGAAGATTCTAATTCACAAAACAGTGAACCGACACCGAAACGTTTAAAGACTGATTAAACTAACGACTCTTATATTTTTAAATAATTTAAATATATCTTTAATGTTTATTAATTTGCACACGTTGAAGTGTGTAAATTTTATACAAATTTCATGGATATTAAGGAAATACATAAAAAAAATTGTATTTCTTTTATCCGACTTATACGTTAGAATGTGTTTAAAATGAAAATTCTGACTCCGGGTCAGAAAAATGATCCGAAAAAAACACAAATCTACAAATTCATAAAATGTGTCAAATTACTGGGAATTAATTTATTCACGCATCAATGACTTATTAAATATTCATCAAACAATCGTCAGATTTCAATATTCTGTGATTTAAAATCTTTAATTTGTTATTTACAAATTAAAATGTGACAAGGATTGCAATTTTTTTAATTTTTTTTTTCGTTTGGTAAATGTGTTTCAGTTAATTTGTGTTATTTGGGATTATAGTTTTCTAATTTAGATAATCTATGATTGTAAATATTACTTTGGAATAAGTTCTAATTGTAATTTTAGGAAAGAATGACTGGATTTGTATGAGTGCATTACTCGTATGCATTTTCTAGAAGTAAAACAAATCTTGAATAAATTTTTAAATATATTAAACTAAAAATTATATTTTAATGTTTATTATTAAATTATAAAGTTAAAAAACCCAGATAAGGTTAGGACAGTTGTTTATAAAAACTTTGAATTTAATTCAATTCCATAATATATATATATAATTATATTATATCAATTATAATTATAACAAAAAAAAGAATGAATTTTACATATAATTTTTTATTTAATTAAAAATATAACAAAATTACTAAAGTTTTTGAATTATTCGCAAATTAACGGGAGTTACGTAAGCTACGTAACAGTTGAAAACGGCTTTCAGTTTTAGCGCGCCCAACACTTGGCATCACCAGCTCTCTCAAAGAAAAAGATAAAAAAAAAGGAGAAAGAAGTAAACGTGAGTTGTTTTGACTGAGAATTTCGCACTTGTGTTGAAAACACGCGGACTTTTAATACTTCTGGGTAAAATTCACACTGAGAAGAATCGTGTATATTCTTTCGCGTCGATGAATGAGTGACGTAACCTAAAAAATCTCGAGTTGTAATATTTCCAGTGCGGCTACAAGCAAAAACAAAAAAAAACATTGGTAGCGTCTATTTTATTACATTAATTTTATGTCTTGAAACGTGTAGTTGAAAAATAGCGACATTATTAAATAAACAAGTGAATACGAGTAACCGTCTTGTGACAACTACAAGTGACCTGTTTTCTTTATTTTGGAGCAATTAATTGACATTTTTTGCGCTTTCGCGGATTTTTTTCTACTTTTTGCTGTTGTGACTGTAAAATAAGCATTGCAAAAATGTCTGTGGATATTGAAGAGGGCGATTATCTTGGCTCATATCAATTATTTTTTAATAATTTCATCTCGAATTTAAATCCTGATGATCAACTCCCTGTAAAAATGTGCGGATATGATGTTACTGAAGGCGAAATTGTGGGTGAGATCATCGATATGACTCTTCAGTACCTCAATCAAAAGTAAGTAACACTATTGACCCAGTGAATTATTTATCATTTCTGATATAATTTTTTTTTGTCAACATTTTCAATGAGTCATCGCCTTTGATTTTTCTACATCAGAGAGAAACTCATCTTTGTTACAGATCTCTTCCTAATATATAAATATTAATAAGAGAAATAGCTTTTCATTGTTACATACATAAAGGTGAAATTTTCATGTTTTCATAAAATGCCTGGTATAATAAAAGTTTATGCATATTCAGTTTTTATTATTTACATGATAAATCATTTGAGTCAATTTTATAACTGAAAGTAAAAACGATTGGCAATTGCAATATTTTGTATATTTTGAAAAAATCGTGTCGATTTAACAGAATTGTAATTGAAACGATTTCTCCCTTCTTTCAAAAATTTGAATAATGTAAATGAGTAATACTTTCATTCTTAATGAGAATGTGGAAAGTTTAAATTAAAAAAATAATATATATTTGTTTAAGTTACACTTGTTTATTATTTTGTGAAATCTTTACAGAATTTAAATTAGTTTTATGAATTTTGTAAAAATATGTATATATACTAATTTCTGGAAATATAAAATAATTATAATCAGCCATTGTGCAGGAGCGGGAAGCGTAACATTTCATTTACAAAATAATAGTTGGAATAATATACTTTGAAATGTGTATATTTTTGTTTTATGCGATATTATGGAATCTTCTTGAAGTAACGTTTTGCAACTTGACCACTCTGCTCATGTGTCATAGTCTAAAATGAAAGTAAACACTTCTTTAAGCACTTGAAAATTTACTATATCAAATATTAGTGAATATATAAGTTATTTAAAAATAATGTCTTTTTTTAAATAATTCAATTTTCTATTACCAAAATAACTTCATCGTCCTTAAATTCATATTTGCGTTCAGTCTTTTCACCGTTTGGCCCTAATGAAGAAATAACGATACTATCGTCTTCAATTTTTGCCACATTCTGTAAAAAAAAGAATTGGTTTAACGTTTCCAAAGTTAGTAAATAAAAAACAAAAAGAATTAAAAATACTTTTAAAGTAACGCCTGAGGGCATAGATTCGATGAATTCTTCTCCTAATGTAAAACTTAGTTCCAGTGTGCGAAGTAACGAAATAGTTTTTATGGTCCATTTATTGACATCTTCTTGCTTTATTTCTAGATGTGGTCTTGAAGTTAGTATCATTTTTCTCGGAATATAAGGAACTCCTGCATTGTTAAATAAATTATTTATTTTACCCTAATTGAAATTTTTCAATTACTTAAGATTTGATAAATTAAACTTACCAATGGCTTTGAAATATTCATCCAGATTTTCATTTCGTTCGTTTTGATATTTTCCCTCTTTTGGTGCCATTTCTTTTATCTCTATAGTTGGAATTTTTTTTCAATTTTTGTGTCTTCTATGATTTTATTGGAAAGCGTTTATAATAATGGATTGAGTCACTTTGATTTCATTCGACTTTCGCTAATCTGCTATCTAGATAAAGATATTACATTAATTTAAAATTGCGTACTTAGATATTAAAATTGATAAAAAATTACGTAAAATACTACCACTGTTAGATAAGATATAAAGAAGAAATAAAAATAGTTTTTTATTTTTAATAATAGAAATTGCTATATTAAGAAATTATTTTTCTTTTCAGATTCTGTCCACCGAGTTTGCAATCACACATGGTTCGATTAGTAATAGATGAAGTAAAGTCAATATGTCGAAAGCAACCGGAAGATTGTGGCCTGAAACCTTATGAAAATAGTAAGTTTCAATTCTAAGCTTTTAAAAAATTTTTTTTAAACCTGGGAATATTTCCAAATCTTGTAAATGAATTTGACTCTTTGGTAAATTTAATTATCTTTTCAGCATACGGTCCTCTAAAATTGATGCAAGCAGTGATAAGCAAAATAAATGAAATTTGCTTTCGATATTTGGACAATAGTCGTTTGGCCTTATTACCGCCACCGCCTTCAACCCCATTGCCTTTGACGACATGTTACGCTATCAAGAATACGAGAAGAAAAATGGAAGATCGTTCCGTTGTTTTATATGACTTAAATACAATGTTCAGTATTAAAGTGAGTAGATTAGGCAAACTTTTAATTCGAAATTTTCTGTTTAAATTTTCTTCTGTTAAAAATTTGTACATATTTTTAATAATAGACGGTTATTGGAAAAAATTGTTTTTTACAGGATGATTCCATTGTAAATTACTATGCAGTATTTGATGGACATAGTGGACAAGATGCAGCAGTTTATTGTGCTGCTCATCTTCATCAGTATTTAGTGGAAAGTCCACATTACCCTAAGGATCCAGAAAATGCCTTAAGAGATGCTTTCTCAACTACTGACGCTCGCTTTATTGAAAAGGTATAATAAAAACTCTAATAATTCGACAATATTAATAATTAATAACTAATAATTAATAATTTATAATTTATAATAATTTTACAACATAAGTTAATATATTTTTTTTTTTTAGGAAATAAATAGTGGAAGTACCGCCGTTTGTGCTTTGTTAGTAAACAAAACTTTGTACATAGCTTGGGCTGGAGATTCACAAGCAGCATTAATAAAACACGGAAGTTGCGAGCAACTTGTCAATTCACATAAACCAAACAGAGAAGTGAGTATTTCAATAAATAGTTTCTTTACTTGTTGTGATATTTATTTTCAATTTAATTTCAGTTTACAAATTTTATTCATTCAACTTGGCAATTTTTTAAATTCCAATTTGCACATACAAAAATTGACCCTGAATATTTTAGAAAGAAAATTATAGTTTACTGCGAAGAAAATGGTCATACAAAACGATATCCTCATACCCTTGACTGTGAATTATTTTCTTATAAGTTCCAATACCGGGAAATGAATTAATCGGATTTACATGAATAAAATGACGATCCTGAGAATTTTTGAACACAAGTTTTCGTTTCGTGTCAATAATTGGCTGATAATTTTTGGTTTTATTTAAAATTGATTTTCTCCGTTTACTGTGATAATATACCAAATCGGTGCAACGAACTTTTAGTTGTTTTTCACTGCGAAAAAATGGAGACCAATCCTCAGTCTCTAAACGATTTGCGAAATCAATGTATCCGGAAATTTCGATTTGTGACTTAATGTAGTAGCGGAGAAATATTATTGTCGACATGCGCCCGAGGCGATTTTCCCGCTCGCGAATAGCCAATTCCGATTGAAGGAAATGAGTAGGTGTTATTAATTCCGAACACAAAATATAAGGCTTATAAATTGGACATTCTAGATTGCGAATAGTTTCGCGACGTTTGTAGAATACGGATTTTGTTAGTGTCTCTTGAATACTGCGATAACCAAGTTCAACTATTTGACGTGCAACTTTCTTGTTTTGTAGATAAAAGAGATCATCATTTGTTATCAGTGAATCTAAATATTCCTCGTAATTTTTGAATTTTAATAAATCACGGTCATTGTAAATTTGAGTTCCTAATAGGGCCATTTTACAAAGCAGCGAAATGAAATAAAAAAATTCGTTGTTTTTAATTTGTCACTTGAGTAAATAATTGAAAATCAAGATTTTACGTTCATTGTTTTTTTTTTTTTTTTTTTTTGGAAGGGGAATTTTTATTCAAGAGACTTCCTTTAAATCTTTATCATTGTGAATTTTAATTTATTTTTTCTTTTGCAGGATGAAAGAAAAAGAGTCGAAAAAGAGGGAGGATGTGTTATGCACTTTGGTGTTTGGCGAGTTAATGGATATCTCAACGTTTCGAGGTCAATAGGTAAGAGAATTTTTACATTTTATTATTTTTTTCATCCATTCAAATGAATTTCATTCCCTAAGACTCGAATTTTCGAGAAATATTCCCAGTAATCCAGTAACTGCAAATTCGTGAAATGAAAGCTATTAGATAATTTTAAAGCAGACTTAATATTATGAGAACAAGTGCCGTTGAACCGTGTGCGACATAGTTTTCTGACTATTAAACTGGATTATATACTCTTCCTTTTTCCTTTTATTAAATTGGGTGTTTCGTTACAGTTTATTTCATAAATTTATTATGCAATAAAATATTTTCTCCTTTAATTAAATATTTAAAAGCTTTTTTAACAAAATTAAAATATGAAACAAAGCGGGACATTTTAATAAAATGTTTAAATAAAGTAAGAAAAAATTTGAAGTAATTGAAATTGCATCAGATATAATTAAAATTGAAACAGTAGAGAAATAGGAAAATTTCATCATTATTCAATCAAAAACCTGTTGCATTCTATTAACAATAAATCGTAAACTCACTTTTAAGCTTTCCATTAAATAAAATTTTACAAGTGGCACTCTTTTCTTTCACTTTAAAGAATCTTGCGATCATGAATTCGTGCTTAAAAAATTATTTCAAATATTTCATCTGTTAAATTCACTTTATAAGGTTTTTATGGAATATATTTTCAAATTACAATAAAACTAGGAAGAAATAAAAGATTTCTCGCCTGCTGGGTTATAGTTTCTTTTTCCTTTAAAAAAAGAAGATAATACTCCCAGAAGCATTATTCTGCTTGGCTTGATAAAACTTCAATCACTCCACAGATGGCAACACTTGTTTCATTATTATCGATTTTTAATTAAATGTTGTAACATTAATATTATTTATAAATGACGAAAAATAATTTTGAAATTTATTTTGTAATACAAAAAATAATTTTTATTTTATTTTTTTATTATTTTTATAAAAATAATTTAATAGTAATAATAATAATAATAATAATAATAATTATTATTATTATTATTATTATTAAATATAATATAATATAATAATAATATATAATATATAATAATATATAATATAATT
>JUFY01034327.1:4537-15054 GCA_001855655.1 Leptopilina clavipes
TATTATTAACATTTCAGGAATCAAAGTTTTTTAAATTTCAATTTCTTTATATTTGTAAAACAAGAAACATAATTGTCAACCTAACCTCTAAGTAAAGAACGAAGTTACGGTGTTTGAGTTTTGCACGGCAGATTACAATACTGCGAATTATAATATACAGGGTGTCTCCTATTAATCTAGCAGGGGAAAAAACTTTAAAGAAACTGAATTTATCAAAAAAAAAATATATAAATAATAATGGTAAAATATATGTATATTTTCTTCTTATTATTATTATTATTATTATTATTATTATTATTACAGGGAAACCAATAATATGAAATTATAATATAATTTCATATTATTAAGGCCATGAGGGAGAAATCCCTCGAAAAAAGTGGTTTCCCGCGTGTCGTATTACTTGTAAATAAGTTGAGATATCGAGTTCAGATTTGTCAGGACAATTAGATGAGAGCGCACTGATTAAGAATCATCTCCATATTTAAAAGTAATTTTGGAAATAAGTAATGAAAAACGTAGTTATAAAAGTTGCATTTTTGACGGAAGTGGGAACAATGGCGGCGGCGAGCACACAGACATTGAATCTATGTGTCAGTAGTCCAGAAGGTGGCGCCAATTCGAGCTAGTGGCCGCTGCTGAACTAACAAACCTCAAATTAGTCCACTTTCAATCTTTAATAAATTCATTTCCGAGCAAAATTATTGTCAAAACGGAGAAGAGCGCAACTCAGTGAACCCTCCTCTATCACTCCTCCAAATATGAACCCGAAATATTCTATTCTCTCAAGATGAGAAGTAATTTCAAAACCCCATTTTCCCAATGTTTAAACAACTTTTTCAATAATTATTTATCAAAATTTTGCAAAATTCCGAGAAGAGCGCCTATCTGGGTACCTTCCTCTTTATTTTCCAAAAAATCCCAACCCAAAATATTCTTCTCTTTTTAAATGAGAAGTAAACCACGAAACCACTTTTTCTCCCGGATGCCCTTAATTAAATTTAAAAAGGAATAAATTTTAAATTTAAATTATAAATTTTAAATTATAAATTTTAAATTTAAAAAATTGTCGATAGAAAAAATCAGCGCTATAAATTGGAAATTTATCATTTCAGCGCTATATATTATCAGAAGAGGATGATCATAGACAACTTTTCGAATTGATACAACAAATGTTGATCTACGATCCCTCGCAACGAATTACCCTAAAGGATTCTTTGAATCATCCATTCTTTGATGCATTACCAGCATCGCAAAGATTAACAGACTTGAGAGCTGCTGGTGACTCACAGCAGACATATGAACGGTCTCACTCGCTCTCTCGATGAAGCTAGGACAGGGACCGACCTCCATACCAAGCAGATACTCCCAAGAAGAAATTATTATTTTTTCGGCTAAATAATCTTGTCAATAATATCGTTCGATCTTACAATTCACTTAACTATAAAATTCGATGACGCCTTTTTAGAGGTTTTTGTTCTTTTTACACATTTTTTTAATTTTATTTATTTATTTACTTTACACGAAAAAAAAATTAATCAAATTGAATTTCTCAATTGTTTAGTCATGATTAAATTTTGTAGAAATTAAAATGAAAAATTCAGAGTGTCTGCTCGGTAAAGTGAAACCGTGTCCCATATTTGATAGTGAAATATTTTATAACGCTGCTCTGTACATTTTATCTTGTAATTTTATTACGATGTTACAACGAGGGGAGGTTTAGAGAAAACGAGATTGAGAGTGAGTGACAGTGAAAAGAAAAAGAATACGTGGTAATTTGTATGTTGAAAGAAAGACGGTGACTAAGTTTGCGAATCAAAACTCAGACGCCGGATTGGATAAAAAAAGAAAAATTTTGTATAGGATAATAAACTAATTTTAGAAAGTCTTAGTTAAAAAGAGAATCGAATGATAATCGTTTAAAGAAAAAAAAACGACGCGAGCACTTGAATTGTGATCTATATCGAGTGTTTTTGTTTTTTTGTATAAAAATGGCTTGCCATTGATGACGGAAATTTTTTTTTTTACAACTCGGAATAGAGGCAGGCTGTCTCAAATTCTTTTTCTTTTTTTTTTTTTAATTTCCTTATTATCTTTTTTTTCGTCTCGATAGATAATTATCGGATAAAGAAATATAAAATTTCTTACCAAAAAAATGAAAAGAGAAAAAACAATTTTTAAAGGATTATCGAAATAAAAAAAAACAAGTTTCGATGAGCAAGCGTGTGCTCATCGGATAAAGAAAAAATAAAAACAATGTAAACTTTTGTCTTGTAAATACGACTATTCGCTACGTCATGTTTAAGTAGTTTGTCAAGTTGTAATTGTACGATGTTTCTCCTTTATTTTTATTTTTTTTCCTCTCTCTGCGTTACTCACATATATAGGAAAAAAGAATCTTAGAAATAATGTTTATCACAGCGCAAGAATTGTTGATTTCAGAATAAAAAAAAAATTCGAAATAGTACATATTCTTTACTGGAGATCGTTGTAGATAATATTCAAGATTTATTTTTCACAAGATCACAATTGTATTGAAAAATTCATTAAAACTATACTTTACTCAAGACTGAATATCCAAAATGATATTTAGACTCTTATTTCGTACATCATGTTCTTTAAGTGTTTGTAATTAATAATTAGAATGAAAATAAAGGAGACTAATTGAAAAAAAAACATTTTATATTTTGAAAAAAAAATTTTTTTTCAGATAAAAAATAAGCACTGAAGTTTTAAAAGTAATGTTTTTTTTTATTCATAATCGTGGGTCACGTTTACATAGATTTACAGAAACTAAGCTGCTACAGAAGTTTATGGTAGATAAATGTCATCAGTGTTTTGTTTCTCCTTCAAACAATAATAATAGTATATATACAACATTGATTATTATGCGTGTACGTGTAGTGCTATTATTCTTTTTTTTATATATTTATTTTATTACATATTAAAAATGAAATGTATTTTAAAGAGAAAAATCACTTATGCAAATGGGTGGCCCTAATTATTTAACAAATGCCTAACGAGCTTCTCGCTAAATCACAATTGAACATGACAATACAAAAAACGAGCATTTTGCATTGTCACAAAGCGAGCCATCGAAATTAATAACAAAAAAAAATTTATGAAAAACCACTTACTACCAATTTTAAGACAAAAAAAAAAAAAAGAGAGAAAAAAATATACAATACTCTGCCAATTATGTTTGTCTTTCATAAAATCGACCTTATAAAATAATTAAATAATAAAAACTTTCTTAAAAAAAAGTATCTCAATTTTTACAAAAAATTATTTTTTAAAATTAATTATTTCAAGAATTTACAAAGATAGTTTTAAAAATCAAGTTTTCTATGTAATTTTTAGTTTTTTTTTTTTTTTTTTTTTAATTACGCAGTAGTAAGCCGCATTCTTTTTTCTTTTATTACTAAGATTAATCTAATAATGATCATGATGATATTTTTCTAATAATAATCGTCGTAAGAATTATAGTTGCTAGAGTAATATTCGTCCTATATAACAGTCTTTTTGGCTAAACTTCGATCTATGAACAAAATATTTCCATTCCACCGCTCGTTTTCTTTTTTTTTATTTCTCTCTTTCGTTTTCATTTAAAATTAATTAAAATCAGATAAAGACAAAAACGTACATTTTTTTTCTCTTTGATAAACGAGTTCTTATTTTGCAATCAATTTTCTTTTATACAATTCTTTATTTTCAAAACTGCACAAAATCTATTAGACTAAATTAGATTTATTGCATATAGAATGTTCTAGAACATAATTTAAGATTTCATTGATATTTTATGCAGTATTATGAATAGGAAAAAAAATGTACGCACATAATACACAATAATTTGTCTATAATATTGCATAAGATTCCTAAACATAATTTAAGATTTCGCACATACTTTATATTTAGATATATAGGATTTTTTTTTACTTAACTGTTGCGAATCATATTTTTTTAGACGTTCATTTTTACAATAAATTAATTTCATTTACAAACATCACAATTCTCGTAAAATTCCTTTTTACAGTTTTTTTTTTCTATTTCTTTTATTGCTTCATCATCATCATTTTCTTTTCTTTATCGTAAAAGAATTTAATTGCTTTTTTACTATTTTCTAATCAATTTTCATGCCTGAGGAAAACATTCTGCCAGGAAATATTTTACCTAAGATGCATATGTTAAAATTGTTTTTTTTTTTATCTAAATTATCGAAATTAAGCTGCGTCAATTTCCGTTAAATGTTAATAGTTAATAAACGTTTTTTCCTGAAAACATTCATTTTTACAACCTTTTGACAAATATTGATGCAGATTTTTATTAAAAATATAATAAACAATAATAGAAATTGTACAAATATTTTTTTAAAGACGAAATTCATGGACAAACAGAAAAAAATGAACGTCTTACAAACGACTTGCAACATTTTCTACAATTGCCTCGAAATATATTTTTTTTAATTTCCATATATTTTATTTACTGGCAAACCGCGATTCATTAAAGAAGAGCGGACTCGAGACACTTGAAAAAATTATTATTATTATTATATAAAAAATTTAAAAAAAAAATTCTACAGAAGCGGAACATTGATAAAAGTCTCGAAATTTTTTTTTCAATAATAAAAAGCGGTTCTAAACATTTATACATATTTTAATTATTATATACTTTACGTCAGATCTCTCGCTCGATATATGTACAAACTTAACAGATAATAATGACAACGAGAAGTTATATAGTTTTCTTCACTATTACGGTCGTAGATGTTTTAAAAAATAATCATTTACACAAGAATAAAATAAAAATGCTATTATAAAATCGACGAGAAGAGTGAGATTTCTCGTATAGCGAGTAAAAAAACACAAAAAAAACATATTCACATTATTCGCAAGACGCGGACGCGAGTCTAGGAATCGAGGATAATAAATAAATTAAGTCGTTTTGATTTATCGGGAGAAAGAAATTAGAAAAAAAAATAACATTCGACTGTTTTCGCCAGAAATAATTTCCTAGCCTTTTTTTCTCTATAATACTAACTCTAGCCAGGCGCTTCCAATAAAAACGCATTTCGCGATGATCTATTTTGTTTTTAAAAAAAGGACCAGATTAAACAGCCATTGTAAAATTTACACAAAAAGTAACAAGGTCCATTAACAATGAAAGTGTTCCTTGTTTTTTTTACTTCAGTATTACTAATTTTTAATATCCTCTAACAAAACGATTTTGTAGTAATACTGAGTGAATTTTTTTTTTTTTATATATATATCTTTAAAAAGAAGCGCGAGGCGTGAGAATGGATTTTTTCATTTTTTTTTTTTTAAATAAAATCTGTTAATTGCACGCAAAACATACATATTTGTTTATCACCCATCATCCATTCAATTTCTTCAGAGCGTAGCAGTCTTTCAATTTATATTAAAAAGAAAAAAAAAATTTTTTTTTCAAGTTCCCTTGAATAAAAATTAATAGTTATTAAGATATTTTTTTAAATTAAATTTCAAAGAATTTCGATAATTCTTTTTATCCATTTTTTCGATAATCATTCCTCGAAAACTTATATAACAAAAAATGATTTGCAAACTTAATTGTAAAAATTAAATTTACAAAACATTGAAAAATGTACAAATTTCACGATAACGAAATTTTCTTTTTTTATCATGTCCTTAATAAATTTAAACGCGTCAATAAACAAATATTAAATACTTTAATACACTAAACGAGATTTTTTTTTTTAAATATTAATGTATGTTTTAAAAAAAAAAAGAAAAAAAAATACTTGTCAACATACTTTAAAAAATAGAAAACGTAATAAATGAGACTGCTTCGTTCTAGATTTGAACGAGCAAAGATTTTTTTTCTTTTCTTTTTTAAACTAAATCTCGAGATTTTTCAGAAAATCAAGTTTAATACCTCTTCACGAGACAATACTGCGAGTCTTTGCACTGTTACTGGTTGGAGTCGTGAGGTCCTTACTTGCGGATTGTGCAAATAACACACCTTGATACATAGTTCCGTTCAATTCTATACTAACAACCAGAGAATTGTCTCCATTACGACCATCGCCTGCAAAAATTAATAAAAAAGTTTTAAAAAAAATTAAATTAAATTACATAGAAAAATAGAAATACTGAATAAAATTCTAAAAATAAGAAAAATTCAATTAAATGATACATAGGAAAATACAAACCTCTATTGGAGATTGTAATATTGGTGCGTGGATTAGATAATAATGTTTCCTTCTCTTCAGGAACTTCGTCTTCTAGCCTGAGCCTTTTACTGGCGGCAACTGCAGCTCTGGCAATTAGATCCTGTTCATTTTTTACTTGAATACTTCCACTTGACGATGGTGGACTCTGTCTTTGTGGGGATGAAGACAATGGTGATGACCTGTAAATTATTCCAAAAAAAAAATGGTAAGAACAAAAATTAAAAATTAAAAATTTAATATATAGTAAAATAAATTCAAATTTTTTGATTTTCTTTTGTAATTTTCTTTAAATCTACTAATTTTAAACATCTCTTTCTACCTGAGACCAAGATCCAGAGCTTCCCTCTGAGGTTCAGGACTGGAAGCTGGAGGCGCAGGTGAATGTGCCTGCTGTGGTGAGTAAGGTGGATGATGACCAACGCCAGGATAAATGGAATTGTTATTATACAAATTCCACATTGTTAATCGTGACATTTCCAATGCGGAAAAACTACCGTCACGCGGTGAAGTTGATGTTGGCGGCGATGCACTGCCTTGTCGATGATGCATCATCATTTGATCTCCAGAATTTGCATTTTTCAATTCCTTGTTCATAAGCTCTTTATTCAAATGCTTTATATACTCAAACATTCTAGCTTCCAATTCTGGCGGTACCAATCCGGGAACTGTAAATTAAATTCAAATTTATTTTTTTAATGTCACAAAAAATAGATATATCGAAAAAAAATATAATTTCAACCAAAGAACAAAATTTAATAGAAAAAATTTCTTTTATTACGAAGAAAAAAAGAAAAAATGACTTAAATTTTACAGTTATTAAGAAATCTAATTTAGTAGTGAAATAAAATCATGGAAGAAATTCATAAATCAGAAAATGGGAAGGATAGGGAAATTTTCTTTTTTTGTTTTGAAAATGAGTCATTTGAATCATGTGCGTCTGAGAAGGAAATGGCAATATGGGTTTTCAAATCAAGGAATGGGAAATATTAACGTCACAAAGTGGAGGATCGGTGCGAGGGAGGGTTTTTAGTGGAAAGGAGAGAGGAATTGGAATGCTCGTTAGCGAGAGTCATCCGTTAACGCCTGTCTCCCGGAGGATCGTACAATCAATTACGCCTCCTTCCTTCGCATCATCATCATCTCTGGGGAGGCCCATACCAAAAACCCCTAACTACCGATTTAAAATAAACCAACTTCCTCTACCTCTTCAAAACCATGTCTACATCCTACCAATTTCAATCACTTTGGCTTTTCACATTTTCAGTGGCGGCTAACATTATTATTATTTTTATTATTATTATTATTGCTACTACTACTACTACTACTATACGATGGAAATGAGGAAATAAATCATTCAAAATTCGAGAAAACGAGAACTCAAACGACTTCAGGATTTCGTCTATTAAAACCATCATCTCTGAGAATAGAAAGAAAAAAATATAGAAATAAAATTTTCTAAATCTTCAATATTGGACTATTGTCAATTAATTAGATTTTGATTTCAATTCATGCGACAGTCATACGAAATAGCAGCTTTGTAATTTTTAATTTTGCGCTTTTTAATTTATTCAATTAACTGGAAAAACGAAGAAAATTTTTTATTCACTGATCAATAAAATTAGTAAATCAAATGATTCGAATTACGAGATTGCAGAATTACTGTTATTAAATGGACCAAAAAATAAGAAATACTTAATAAAAAAAATTGACTCCAACTTGATAAATTAATTTTTTATTTATTTATTTAGAGAATAAGTAAATAAATAATGAAATAATTAGTCAGTTGGAGTCAATTTTTTTATTTTGAAAACTTTATTGAATTTTACTTTGCGATTATTGAAATTGAAAATAAATAGAAAATAAAAACTTACAAAATTAGGCAAAAATTTTCAAATTTTTCACTGATTTTAAATGCAAACTAATCGAAATACTGGAAGATGTGCAAAAAAAATGGATTTTCGACACAGTATAAGAGAAACAATTTTCTTGAGTTATCTTTTTGAAGTTTACAAACAAACTTCATTCCTCAATTTCGAATTCTAAATCGACTTTAATGGAAATTATATTCAACTATAATATTATTTTATAACGAGAAAATTATAAAATAATAGTATTTTTAAAAGAAAAAAAAATCGAATCTCCAATTGAAAGAGAGCCGTCAACCTAATTTTGAATTGGAAATCAGATAAAAACAAAGAAAGAGTTTTCCTGAAGTTTATCAACGATTATTTCCATTAGTGTCCCTTTATTCAAAACTTTGTATTTTTTTTTTTACTAATAAATAACGAGATAAAAAATTTTTTCACTTTTTTTACATCAACAAATTTACTAGGAGAAAAAAGCAAAGATTTCCATTTTCTAATAATGAATTTTCATCAACAAAATAACATTTATGAAATAAAATTTACCGAATAAAATTTATTATAATAAATTATTTTTCTTTTTTTAATTTAAGAACATTATATTTTGCTATATTTAGAGAAGTTCCATAAATGGTGAATTTACTGTTTAAAAATATGGAAAAAAATGTAAATAAAGATAAAAATTAGAAAATATTGCCTAAAATTGCAAATTTGGCGAAATTTAAAATAAAAAAGCGCGACTTATCCAAATTTGTGCTTGTTATTCATTTAAATATTGTAAATATTATAATTTAATAATTAATAATAATAATAATAATAACTTTTAATCAAGTAATAAAAATGATAAAATATTTTCCCCCATTTTTTCATCAGCAAAAAATACAAAATTTTTGAAACAACTTGAACACACATTTGAAAATAAATTTTGTCAGGAATTGAAAAGAAATTTTCATTTCTAAAAATTTCTTGAAGAAATTTTGTTTCGCCATATAGAAATAAAGTGAAACACACACGGTTGGGGGACGGGGGAATTTAATTGTATGATTTTAATCATTATGATAAAACCAGGTACCAATAAAAATATTGGCTCACCGGCATTAGGTTGTCCCAAAGTTCCTTGTGGATGCTGTGGATGATGAGGATGTGATAGGGGTGTGTGAACACCGCTTCCATTAACCAACGATTGTGGCCCGTGATGTTGTCCACCTGTCACCGCTGTGACAAGTGACAAGGGTGACATTTGTGGATGAAGGGCCAATGAACTTGGTGTGTGAGGATTCCTCTGTACCAGGGTCTCACCTGCACCACCGTATGCTCCATAACTGCTTCTTCGTCCCTCCCTTCGATTTCCATCGATTGCCGCTTGCAATTCTGCTGGTGTTGACAAGTGCCTCCTGTCGCATTCGTACGGATAAAGGTATTTCATGTACCTGTAATTAATAAAAAAAAAAATTATTATTTTACATTCAAAAATGTTAATTTATCAATATTCAACTGTTTCAAATTGATTTATTTACGTTAAATGTTTTTTCCTTATTTCGTCGAATAAGAAAAGGATTTTTTTTAGCAACAGAAGAAAAATATCATAAATTCTAAAAATAATATTGAAAGCCTCCTGATCAATTTTTCCTTTCTTTATATTCAATTCGTGCAGTTAATTATACGACTCACTGAACATGAAATTGGCAAAGAAGAGGATAAAAGACACGGCTCGATTTAATTTTATTCTTCCAAGCAAAATTACATTATTAATTTTTTTCCTACTCCTACTAATATTCAAATTTAAGCAGTTTTTTCGAAAAAGAAATTTAATGACAAGAGCCTAAAAAAATACAAATATTCCCAATTCGGGAAAAATTTGATTCCACTTGTGAAAAAAAATTGAAAAATTTCAACTAATTGAATCGAGAAATTTAAAGAAGACTTTTTTTTGATTATTTATCAAGAGGAGAAATTTTTTTTCTGAGTGATTTGTGAATATTTGCGCGGGTGAAACTAAAAATGACGAGCATCAGGCAAACCTCCAAGTCGCTGGTTTTCGAAATTGCCTTTTTGCTTCTTTTCACCCCGACAAAGAGGGATAATTCGTAAATATTATTTATTTTGACGTGGTATATCGATTTTGAGTGGAGAGAGTGAGTGAGAGGCCTTTCTCGTCTGTATGTACATATATATAATATATATATATACACACGTACACGCGCCATATACAATACCAAAACCTATAATTCGCTCAGGGATCGTTCGGTTTTTACGATTGTCTGCCAGACTGCAGGCGAAACTATACTGAAAAAAAAGCTCGTACGCGCCTTCGACCATCCATTTGTCCATATGAACCGGTATATAGATAAACATTTATTTCCCACACTACCTTGCTATTATTTCTTTTCAGAAGAAATTTTCTAAAAAACAAGAAAAAAAAAGACATACATATACAAAAAAAAAAAAAA
>JUFY01034327.1:15074-43488 GCA_001855655.1 Leptopilina clavipes
AAAAAAAAAAAAAGGACAATATTTTTTTCCCTACAGAGCAAACTGTTAAATGCATTCAACAAAATAAAATGAGCCCTATTTTCTTATATTGATTTGCCTGATGGAAAAAAAAATAGTGATTGTTGTGCATATATTTACTTTTAAAATATGTAATCTAAATGATTTTCTTGAAAAATGAAATTTCCACGAATTTACAATTTATCAGGCAAATATAATTTTATCCTAAATGAATTTTAACACAGATTATTTTTTTCATTAAAAATTTTCAATTAGTTACTATATGGAATTTTTTTTGTAAATTAATTTTAATTTATGCATCTGCAAAAAAAAAATAAGGAAGAATGTAAAGCGAGAATAGAGGGGGGGGGAAGGATGAAGCAATGTATTAAGAAGCATGCGGACTAATATGAATTAAGAAACGCGACGTGCCAACGTCAAGTGAAAATAACTCGACGAGATGCTTTTGTGCCTGACGTGCGCGACAGAACGGCCAGGACGTCATGGTTTATCCATCATTTTACAGCGGGACATGGCAAAACGATCCGCCTTACTCGAAGGAGAGCCTTGAGAGCGTCGACATTGCCCTCGCTCTCAAATCAATTATCCATATATATATATTTTTTCAGTTCCGAAGAAACAAAACGAATGAAAAGGCGCGCAACATCTATTTTGTTCAAACATTTCTGCATTTGATCTGCGTTCAAAACGTGTCCTGTCTGCCTCTCAACAAAGGTTCATCATTTATCAAAAAGCGTCATTACTCCTTGAAATCAGAATAAAAAGTCCTCTTAATAAATTATCCATATACCATTAGTTTTATAATTATTAAAATCAATTAATAGAATTAATAAAATTAATAAAATCAATTAATAGAATTAATAAAATTAATAAAATCAATAAAATCAATTAATAAAAGTAATTAATAAAACTAATATTATGACCATTACTAGTTATTTTTTATTCTCTAAATCTGAATTAGTCGAAATTTCTACTAATTTTTAGTAATTTCCTAACTAAAACTTTAGTAAAAAAAAAAAATTGGAACAACTAAATGAAATAGTAAAATTCTAATAAAAATTAGTGGAAATTTTTCCTAATTTGAATTAGTGGACGACTTTTCACTAAATTCAGATTTAGAGATTATCAATTATTAAACTATTCTTTCAATTTTGCTCCACATTTTAACGAGTGATGGATTAATTTTCCTAATATTGGGTTGTTGCGGTAAAATTTTTCTCGCTGTTGCTAAAAAAAAAAAGCACGCACACAATGAAACAGAAGTTGAGTGATGGAAAAAATTGCTTCATTATGACAATTTAAAGAATGTCACGATCTACTTACTGTGTGCGCAGTGTAAATGCGGCAGAAGTGATGCTTGACGGAAGATGAAGACCTTTGATAATTTCCTGCCATAGTTTCTTGTTAATGACATCAACTAATCCACCTCGGGCAATGACTAAATTGTACAGTTCGTAGAGGTCCAACACCGACTTTGCCATAATTGGTAATCGATTGATCGGCGTTCCTGAAAAAAACAAATACACAAGTAATTAATATTTACATTCACTATTTTCTTTCTCTTCTTATATAGTAATAGCAAAATTCCTTAAAATTAAATATTCCAAAAAATAACAACGAAGAAAAATTCCTCCCTTTCATTTGCAAAGGGGCGAATTTAGAAAATTGATGAAGACCCCCAAAAAAAGGGTAATAATGGCAACCTCGGGGGTTGCTCGCGGATTCATTGGATGTTATAAGTAGACGTAAAACCCTTGGTGAATTTTACGAGTTTGTCCAAAGAGAGAGGGGAGAGAAAGAGAGAGGGTACGGGCGTTAACGAGAGTAATAACGAATTCGCGACTATCACGCAAGACTAACGTAGTTTTACGAGCTTGCGAACGATTCTGGACGAGCTCGCTCTCTCTCTCTCTCTCGGCTTTTGTAGGTATAATACCCGCGAACAATACGTTTCGCGCACGTGTATTTTCTATATATTATATCTTGCCAACATACTTCAATACCAATATAAGGGGGAATATACAACATAAAACTCGTGGGTATATATATGTATATACAAACGCAAAGTTAAGTATCGCAAGATCGTTTATCCGCCATCGACGACGAAGGGTTGCCGCCATTCCTGCCAGAGCAATAACGTCCCTAGAGGTAGGGGAACCAACAATTTCGGGCTATCGAGCTTGGCCCCTCCGGGTTTATTATTGGCCCCGCAATTATTGTTGATATACGCGTCCCGGCAACCAGTTTTATAATGCTGCTATATAATACAGGACGCAACAATAAAGTCCGCTGGTAAAATGGCGTCCTTCTCTCTCTCTCTCTCTCTCTCTCTCTCTCTTTCCTCACTCCATTTTTTGACAATTACATATACACATTCTCATCTCCCGATCGACAAGTCCTGATAACAAAAAGAATTTCATTTCAATACTTTCCAAAGGGGTAAGTACAATAACTTAATTGGCTATTTAAACAATTTTTAAAATAAATCTCTTTGACAGAAATTGTTCTCAATTTTCTAAATCTGAATAGTCTTCCACTATAATTTAAATCAGTAGATTTTTCTACTAATTTTTACTCGAATTTTACTATTTCATTTAGTAGTCCTAATTTTCTTTTACGTTTTAGTATATAGAAAATTACTAAAAATTAGTGGAAATTTCTATCCTACTAATTTTTTTTCAATAATTCAAAATTAGAGAGAAAAGAAAAACATTTCTATCAATTTCTGTTATTTTTGTCTGCGAATAGAAAAAATAATGACTTTGTTAGAATAAACAAGTTAAGAGAAGAATTAATATTTAATTAATATAATTTTTTTTTTTGTATTTTCTGAAAATTGAGTTAATTTACTTTAATATCTAAGTCATTATCGTTTCTCGCTATTGTCTTTTGATTGCGCGGTTTATATACACAACTTATAAAATATATTTCTGAATATGAAAATGAAAATGACGCTGATAAAAATGACCTCGCTTAATGACATCTATTGATAAATATTAACGTTGATAGATAAGCTATATAAGCTTAATTAGCGTTTCGCTTAAAAATATATTGTCTATTAAAAAATTAACTTTTTTCAAGATAAAATTATTAAAAAAAAAGAAAAAAAAAAAGTATAATAACGCAAAAGAGAAAATTTAAGAATCTTTGGAAATTTTTAATTGACGATAAAAATAATATCAAAATGTCAAAATAATAATAATAATTGACAATTGGTAATTAAATTAATTAAACCCATCTTTTATCAATTATTACTGGCTTTAAAAAAAACAGTTTTTACGATTCAAATATAATTAAATTAATAATCATTAATTATTAATTTAATTTATTATTATAAATAATTAAATTTAAAGTAAAACTGGAACTGTTTGGAATTTCTGTCAATTTTTACTGTATTTCCAAAGTAAATTGTTTACTAATTTTATTAAAATTTGCTTCAGAGATATAGCAATAAAATTTACTCCGGAAATAGTGAAAATTGACAGAAATTGCAGACAGTTCCAGTTTTATTTTGTAAATATAGTAAAAGTGACTTTATATTTTTTTCCGTGTAGAAATTTAGAAGAAAAATACAAAATTTTCTGGAATTTTGAATTGTCAACTTTTTAATAAATCCATTGGAAATTGATAATTTATTTTTAATAGACAATATATTTTATTGCGAAGAAATGAACGAAACAAATAAGCGAAGAATAAGTAAACAAAAAAAAAATGAAAAGAAAAAAACTAGGATATCAAATACAAACTTCGTCCATATTGCAAAATGGAAAATTTTACAAAATTTTTTCCTCACTTCCCCCCTGATTAATGGCCATTTTATAGCAAGTTGTATAAATCCCAAAAAAAAGTGGAATCTAATAACAAGATCCGCTACCAACACACCACTTTGAAAAATATAAAGAAAAATATTTATCTCCTCAAATGTAATTCTCTCAAATATAAAATCTCTATATTTGCTAAAGAAATCCAATCAAGCTGTGTGTTTTCGAATAAAAAGCAAACTCAACTATCCGCATTGGAATAAAATCCCCTTTATACAAAAAGAGGAGGAAGAAGAAAAAGCAAAAAAAAAAAAAATCAAGTTCGAATAGTACATTACGCAGCAATAAAACTTAAAGTCAATTCCATTGAGATACTTAATATCGGATGATTATCTTGCAAAATCCCTCTTTTGCCATTCTCAACGCCATAGATCCCACTTTATGGCGAATCCTCCTGAAACTCGATTCTATCCTTTTTTTCGGAGGGGGGGAGGGGTTTTTTTTTCTTTTTCACTCATTCGATTTTACGAAGTGCCGACCGAGAAAAGAATCACAAAATACACTTGCGCCAACCTTGCAATATTATATATCCACACCACGAGACCCAGCAGAAGGTCGCAGTCAAAAGGGGGGTGAGGAAGAAATTGAAGGAGAAGCAAAATGAGTCAAGAGAGGAGGGGGGTAAAAGAGGCGAAAGAGGTCTTATTGTTTGACGCGGGTGAAGGAGGAAGAAAAGAGGAAGAATGAAAGAATGAGAGAGCGAGAGAGAGAGAGAGGGCCCCGTAGAGGAGAAGCATTTCAGGATGCGATTACGACTTTTCTTGGTAGGGCGTCCAATCAGCAGTTATTTTTATAATGGCCGCCGACGTTGGTCCCGCCAAGTGGTACCAAGTCACGGTGGCCATTGCCATGCATTTTTCAACGAAGCAAAGTAGCCCTTTTGCTCACCAAAGCATCATACTTGCTATATAGCTCAAGCATCATCGATATATTATTGTCTCCCGCGAAGAAGAAAGCCCCCGATTTTCAAAAAAAAAAATCCTCCAAGACCTAGAAAACGAGAAAAAAAACCTCAGAAACTTTTCCACGAATATTTAGATTTAGATGCGAATATTTCAAAAGTTAAGACACTAAATTTCTCATCATATATCTAGAATTGAGAAATTTTTTTATTTGCAAAAATACCCTCAAGGGATTTTTTTTTCTTCTCAACTCATTCTCCTGATTTTTTTTCTTTTACTGTTTCACTGTTAACTGAATTTGGCCCTCAGGCAGAGACGGAAAAAAAAACTGCTTTCGACCATTTTGAAGACTTGTCATTTCGAAAAAAAATTCCCTTCATAACAATATTGGAACTGAAATTATATAAAATTAACTTTTTTCTTTGCGAAGAATGATGGAAAAAAAAGTTTTTTCCACCTTTTTAAACAATGATTGCATTAGGCAATATTTAAAAATACTTTAAAGAGGAAGGAGAAAGAAGAAGAAAAAAGGGTGTGGAGCGAAGAGCGTTGATCGGGCTGTCTTTGTAATTAGTACAGGAAACAAAATGTTGCATTTTATGGGTTATTGTGATGGGACGAAAAAAGCGGGTGGAGGAGTGTCCAATCTAATAACGATCGGTTTATATGTTGGTAGGCCTTTATTAACCCACGCATACAAACGTGTTGGCAAATTCTTATATTGCTTTTTGAGAGGGTTATAGACGCGCGAAACGACTTTTCCCAGAATCTCGCGTGACGACCGTGGAATATCTATCGAATAAGCTCCGCTTGCTGCCAGCTAAACGGAATACCTTTACCCCTAACCTGAATAGATGTATATATAATTCGTCTGGCGATCGACTTGGTGCCAGGTTCCTCAGTTTGCATGTAACTGCATATTTATTCTCTCCTTTTATTAATTCCAATTTTACCAATTCTCCTCCTGATTATTTCAATTTCCCAATTATTTTCCCTGTGTATTTTTTTCCCAAAGGAAAATAGTTTTTCGGGAAGAAAAATTTTTTTCTGAAGAATTTGAAACAATCGCCAAGAGGCTCTTTGGAAGAAGTAACGAGACAGAAGTATAATAAGAAAGTAGAGAGAATAGGAGAAAGAATATTTTTCGAGATGAAGGAGAGAGAGAGAGAGAGAGAAGTCTCACGGGTTAACTTTGTTAGCGGGTCGAGTAAAAGGAGCGAAATTGGCATTGCAACAAGGGGAACAGACACTCGGGCAAACGGGGGTGGAGTTTTCATATAAAATACACTTGACGTTTACTACCTTACCGGCTGGATCTCGGCAAAGACGCGAAACGTTGTGTGTTGTGTATTATAAATAGATCTTTCCAACATCACGAAAAAGAAAGAGGTGAGGGTACATATATACAAAAGAGAGAAGAGTGTATAGCGAGCAACGAAGTGTGTTACAATCTGGTTTATAATCTTGTTAGGATTTCGCGGAAATATTGGCGTAATTTACGATCCGTCGCGAGTTAAACTGTCAAGTTCGAAAGAGGCAGAAGCTGTATACGATATTCTTTGCCTAGGGTTGCAAAAAAGAAGAAGAAGAAGAAGAAGGGGCAGGCCGGGTGTGCATTTAACTTTTGCCACGTCTGATATAAAAAAGAAAATAATTCCACAGTCCATTGCTACCTGCCATATTCGAAAACCAGTTTAAAATACATCCAACATTGTAGACCCACTACTAAAAGTCCAAATCCACCACTTTATGCTTTTTATGATTCATTTTATTATTTTCATTTATTCCCTCATTCATTTTCTATATCTCTTTTCCACACCTTAAATGGTTCCACAACCTCATGAAATAGACGTTTTTAATCCCGTATTTGAAATTTATGTCTCGACATAACTATAGCACCTTCTTTCCATCATTGAATATTTTCGCACGTTCCTAAAAAAGAAAAATATAATGTATATAGAAATAAACTCGAAGGAGATTAATTTCAGAAAAAAAATGAACTCAAATCAGAAGATTATAATTACGAATATATCAAGAAGTTTTCGATTAATCCTCTCGATTATATGATAGAGATTAACATATATAATGTATGGAATCCAAACAAACAGATGAAATCAGAGACAGCTGGCACGTCCTATTACAGGTTGGGATGCCACTATCGAGGCATCGAAATCACCAGGGGGGATTCCCCTTTATATATATAGTATAATAACGTCTCTCACCCTTCGACCACTTGTTGCTCTCAATAAAATAATTGTATATATCTCTTTCTATCTATTCCTCTTATTCTTCTCTCGATGTATATATATATATATATATATATATATATGCGGGAGACACAACCCTCGATCGAATATTTAAGGCGTGGGTTTATAATCCAGGAAAACAAAACGATTGAAATACAGGATAAGAAACTTGTAGATTCTCAGGGGATGTCCCTCTTGGATTCAAGATAGACAAAACATAATCATTCTTCGAGGGCGTGGTTCGTATAGCTCTGAATATAATTTCATGTCCATGTCATGAAAATCCACTTTGCTTTTTGAACAACTTGGGTGGCCTCCCTCACAAACAGTTTACACACGTATTTTCCTGATGCGCGTAATTTTACATTCAAAAATCTTCCTTCCTGGAAAAACGGATCTTTTATTAGTCGAAATTCAAAATATACATTTTTATTTATTTCTCCCTTTTTTTTACATCAAAGCAAATAAATAGCAAGTATATTTGTATTTTTTTCCAATACATTATTTGCTTTAATATAAAATAACATAAAATAAAATAATACAAAATAATATAAAATAATGTAAAATAAAAGAATATAAAATGATATAAAATTAAATTAAATTAAATTATATAAAATAGAATAAAATAATATAAAATAATATAAAATAAAAAAATATAAAATGATATAAAATAAAATAATATAATAAATAATTATTTGCTTTATACTAAAGCAAAGTACCGAATTTGTCAAAAATTCACAAACTTTCAATCTAGAAAAACTTTTTAACTTTTTATCTTTTTTTCATCGATTTTAAAAATCGCTAATAGCTCAAAAATGAATTTTTAATATTTTTATATATTTTTTCCATTGATTTTAATAATCTCCGTTAGATCAAAATCGAAAAATATATAAATATATAATAAATTTAATGAAGTAAATTCTTTTTGGACCATTTGAAAAATTTTTTTGTAAGATTATTGAAGGGGAAAGGTGAGTGGAGAACTATAGTGTTAAAATGTTCAAAGTGAGGTTTCTTTAATGGCAGACGAAATAACAACAGGGAGGGTAAAAGACTAAGAGAGAGAGAGAGAGAGAGAGAGGATAATAAAATCTTCAAATAATATCTCGCGCGATAAACCACGACTCAGACTGAACGCACGGTTTTTTGGTGCCTTTGATAAACTTTATGAGACAATTTGATTCGCTTGGTCACCGCTCCGGGTATACACTCCATGTGCGAGTCTAAAACTCTCTCTCATATAATATAATCGCCCTTATTTTACTCTTCTCCTCCATCGTCGCTTCTTCTGCCCAACAAAGTGAACACAAAACAGAGGAAGAACAATAATTTCCCTCTCATGAATTCCAGAGCGAGGCTCCTCCTTTCTCTTATTTTAAAGTTTAAACTCAATTTTTCTATTTTCCATTCTTCCATCAATCGGTCTGATATTTTTGGTATACTGTAAAAAAAATTTTTTCTCACATCAGAATCAAAAATTTGATAAAAATACAAAATTTCGGGAGGAATATTTCCATATAATAAGGGAAAAAAAGAGGAAAAAAAGGAGAAAAAAAAATCCGTATTCACGAAACATGTGGTGAGATTACGGATATTCTTTCGCTTTTTCTGTCGTTAAATGACGCTCTCTTCCTTTGGATGTTCGAAGCAGCTGGAATATAACTGACAAGCACTTGCCAACAATGTGGCGAAGCTTTGATGTGACGTAAAATGGCACGTTAAGCGGCTCCGTTTCTTTTACGCCCCTGGATCGTTTGTACAACTTTATTTCAATGTTTACGTGAATCTTCCACTGCTCATAATCCTTAATGCTCCATCGAAAAAATAAAAATTAACATCCCTCTTTCAATTTTCACTCAATTCAATTGCGAATCATAGCTCTCTAATTTTATTTCCAAACAAATAAAAATCAGTGGATGTGTTTTTTTGAAAAAGAAGAAGAAGATTCGGACAAAATGGACGAGTGAAAAATAGAAGAGACTGGAAAACAATTTGGAATTTCAAATTATTTTTTGAAAAATAAAATTTACTTGCGAAGTCAATTTAAAAATTGCAATGATTTTCTTGGCGCACAACTTCGAATTAATGTTTATGGCGCCTTGAGGGCGCAGCTACCATCGATCCAAATCAAAACGATAGCTATGAAAACACTTCCTTCAGCTGTTCCGACAGCTGTCTGTTTCGACTTCTCTTAAACTAAAATGCAGTTAGCTTATGCTGAAGAAACGACTTGATTAAGAAATCACTATCTATATAGGTGTGAAAAAAGAAGAAGATCAATTCCCAAACTTTTTCTCTTTCATTTATTCTGATAAAACGTCAATCACAGTATTCACAATTAACTTCAATTTTTTCCTCCCGGAAATTTGTAATTATTTTTTGCGAAAGACAGAAGCGAATTTTAATTTTTTCCTGGGAGTGGTACCGTTCCTCTTTTTTTTCAGTATAAGACAAAGAGTAAAACGTATTCTACGTCACTGTGACCCAAATCAGAATATGAATTCGTCAAGGGTCGTAAAATTTGTTGGTACGACTTTAGGCTTTAATGACGTTAATCGTGGTCCGAGGAAGTCGACACGATGCAAAATAAACCCCTTGATAATGGATTAACTTCGCTGCGATGACTTAAATATATGCGACAATTCATTACAATACGCAAACAAAGAAAATTTTATTTTATATTTCTGAAATACTATTATCAATATTATAGTTTCTATCACAAGTTAAAACATTTTATTTTATCCAAGGTCGCAGTTATTAGTCATCAGTGAAAAATTATTCTTTATCAAAAAGTATGAATCATAAAACACTTTATTCATTTTCTTTCCATGATTGGAATTGAAACGAGAAGATATTTTAATTTTTGGAAATTTTCTTTCCAAATTTTGAAAATCGTCGAAAGAAAGAAATAAGCGCGGCTGCTTTTGGAAAGGGTTGTATTGAAGAAGAGAGAGAGAGAGAGAAAAAAAAAAGAATTCGATGAAAGTGAGCCTGGCGATATATATTTACGAACCCCCAGAGCGATCGGCGTTGTTGTGAAATATTAATAAGCAAATTAGTCGAGACATAGTATCCCGACAATATAAAATCGCCACGACGATAGAAGTGGCGGTCGGCCGTCTATAACAGTCGTATTTCACTTCCCACGCCTTTAAACGCCGCAAAGCGTAAACTTTGTTCCTCTTCCTTTATTCATTTCCCCTTAATTTCTTTTTTTCTATTAATTCATTTCCCACCTATCCGTCTTCGCGTAATTTTTAATTTACTATACAAAAATTTACTATACAGAACTCAAAACTAACGAACAGAAAACAAATGTAAAATTAAAGAAATTTTTCATTAAAAAAATTAATAAATTAATAAACATTAAATAAATAAATCATTAAAAAATAATTCCATAAATAAATAAAATTGAAGAATATAGCTTTTAACCAAAAAAGAAAAATAGATTCACAAATATGGAAGTTACAAGAAGAAAAAAAGGAAAAAAAAATCCTAAAGAATTAGAGATTTTCGATATTTTGAAGACTGTTAAATAGAATCTCTAGTGTGGAAAATTTTTTTTTCCAGAATAAAAGAGTCTAGACAAGTTTTTGAACAACTGCGAAGAAGTTTTAAAAGAATTTCGGATTATAAACTAAATTTTTGAAGAGTAAAAAAGATTCTAAAGAATGAAGTTTTCCGAAGATATTTCCTCTCTCTGAACCAATTGTGGAACAACAATTTTGTAATTTGGAAAATTTCGTCATAGTCAGCCAGCGCGAAAAAATCTTACTAGATAGTCAAAATTCCTCTTTGGATTTCCAAATTTCAATTTAGAAATAATAAACTAAAAAATCCTTCAAAGACGCGCCAAATTTCGGAGAATCGATCACAAAACTCAAAACTCTGGCCAAACAGCTTCTGTAAAATAAAATATACTCTTAGGATCAATTTTACGCAAAAATATTACAACAAATTACTAATATTACTATGAATAATATTAATGTCAAAATAATTCCAAACTAATAATAATAATTTAACAAAATGGAAATCAATTTCAATTTTTCGTTTCGAGATCATAGAAAGAAAATAATTATAGATATAAGAAAAGGAAGTTCTGATAACTAAACTTCTCTTGTATAAAAAAAAAAAACATAAAAATTTTTTTGTCGCCCTTTTGTGACAATGCTTTGTCACGATGATCAAACATATCGTGTGGTACTTGGAATCCTATTCTATAACCGACAAGGTGGAGGATGAGAGAGAGAGAGAGAGAGAGAGAGAGAGGACGGCGCGAGAAGAGAAAACATGAATGAAGTAAAAAAAGGAACTGTGAATGGGGGGGCCCCGTGGCACGAGTCACCAGTCCAGACACTCTGGGTAGGTGTAAGCAGCCAGGTACACTTTTCAACCAAGTCATTGGAGAGAAAACTACCTGCATAATAGCGTCCCACGTTAAAATAGTCCACATTCAAGCTTGTTATGTGTCCAAGTCCAATTTTTCGGTTCCCTTTCATCGGAATCTCTTCTGAATAACACACATATATATATATATACATGTGCCCTTTCTTCAAGTCCAACATTTAAAAAGCGAAAATTTGTTTTCTGCGCAAATTGTATTTCTATTAAGGTGCGGAATTCTTAAAAGCTTCAAGTATGAATGGATTTTTTCCTTTTCAAGTTTTTAACCACTGCGATAATTGATTATATATCACTCGCTTATTTTTTTTCCCCTCGAGTGTTCTTGTGACATTTTTTTGACATTTTGTATCGCGACAGAAGAAAATAATTTTTATAGAAACGTTTCTTAATTTAAAACAAAAAAAAACAATTTGAAACAAAAAAAAAAGCAACTGTCACTTATGAACAATCATTCACAATTCAACGGACACGCATATGCTTTACATCATAGATATTTTTAATCTCAAAAACCAAGTTTCGTGATATTTTTAAAAATAATATTCTCAAGAAATTGTGAAACAATCTATATATGATTCGGAAAAAAAATGATTCAAAAATCCTTTCTTTCTTTCTTTTTTTCTTTCTTTTTAAAAAAACAACCAACAGAGGTATTTTTTAAATAAAAATATTTGCCGTGGTTTTTTGTACAAAGTCTCAAGAAAAAAAAAACTTTTAGTGAAAAAAGGGGGAAAATATTCAAAAAGTGGAGTGCTTCATTTGTAAAAGAGAAAGAAAGCAATTTCAGATATTTCCGAGTTGAAGTTGGATAATTAATTCACTACTGACAGTTGTTCTTGAGGGGGGGTAGGTTTTCGTTAACGCAAACAGAAGCCAGGGAAACAGGTCGAAATATATGTGAAACTCAGAAGAGATGGACGAGGGAGAGAGCACTCGGGCTCGGAGGGAAGTGATAGCTTTGGCAAGTCAAGAATTCAACAATTACGTCACTGGTGTGTAAAGGATGATCGCCCAGGCGTCGGCGAGTCTAGAATGTGCACACGTCATTCTGTTAAATGCTTTTTCGCGCGCGAAACCTGCCACTCGAAAACGAGAACGTGCCGAGGAAAATCCCACAGAATCGCCTAAAAAACGCAAATAAATAGAACAATTAAATATAGGTAGTTACTTTACAATTCTGAAAAAATCGTTCCAATTTGATTTTTTTTCCAGTGGAAAAAAATATTTTCCAAATTTTCTAAAATAAAGGATCTACAAGGATATTTCGAAAAATGAAAGAAATAAGATTTCCAATGTGATTTCGAAAGAATGGAAAATTTTTCACCCAATGATCCTTCGTTAGTGTCCAAATGAGCGTGAATTCCAAAGGGGGGTTAGAAATTTTGACAACCATTACGAATTCTTGATGAGATCTCCCAGAATCTTTCAAAATAGAAAAAAAGGGTTTAAATATACACAATCCTTTGAAAAAATTTTCCTATACCTGAAACACATTTGAAATAGTCACATTAACGATCTAAAACTCAGAAATATTAGAAATTTTTGAAAAATATTCACATTATCTAATTCCCCAAATTTTCCATGTGTATAAAAGAAAAAAAATTAAGTAAAAATTCTTTCTGTGGAAAAAATTTTTTTTGCTCCCGATTATTGAATTTGCATGTTACAAAATAATTTTTTTCCAATCTTTCTCAATGGAGTTTTGAAATAATTTTATACACATTGAAGAATACAGAGAGGAGAAAGGGGAAGGAACTATATTTAATATAGTCGGGGAAGGAGAAAGGGGAAACAATATCTGACACGAAAGCGCTATCTTTGCGTAGCGTGGCTGCGATTGCTGCCAGGCATCATCATCATCATCATCATTATCATCCTCATCCACATCGCGGGGGCACATCATTATTCTGGGATTCCGAATAATTGACGATGATTGGTCCGTCCCGGACTGGAAGAATTCAGAACCCCGGGATTTTTTATTTGATCACGAAACTTCCCCGAAATGGTAACGGCGCGAAATCTGTTTTTTTTTCTTCTCAATTTAATTGCTTAATGAGCACCTTATTCAATATAATAATTGACCAGTAGTCAAAGTAGTTCACATCCCCTCATAGAAATAAGGTAATAGAGATTTTTTTTTCTTCTCTCCAAAATCTATTAATGACAGAATTATTCAAAAATTTTTATCGAAAAGAAAAAATTCGATGTTTATTGATAGAAAATTGTAATTTACCTGAACCCTGACAATGGGAGAGTTTCAATTTTTTTTTCTACTCCATTTCTTTGAAGGAGAAACAATTGAGTTTTAGGCATCTTCTGAGCATTAATTTGCGAATAAGATGAAATGATTTCCGGCACGGTTTTAGTCGATATTGCGAGAAGAAGGAGAAAAGAAACCAAGTCCATAAATATCTTGGAGAGACCGCTATAAAAATAAAATCCCCGACGATCGACAGACCCGACAGTCGTGCTCGATGGGGCGGATCTCCAGGTCTCCAATGTCCAGTCATCGAAATCATTGTGAGCGACGGATGTCTTTGACGGATCGCTTGTAAACCAGGGTCAAAAACCATTTCTCGGAAGTGGAGAAAGCGAAATTTGGTTCTCGTGATGGAGCCACATCAATCCATTATTGGCCACAATTCTCTCTCTCTCTCCTTCAAGTTTGAACGCCCGCTGCTTTTATATTTTAGAGGGCCTTAAACCGAGATTATGTCAGGATTACAGTGGCTCGTTTATGCCCTTAACTGAAAAACGTTTTCAACTTTTGACCAATGTCCAAACCGTAATAATATCCAGGGAGAGAGAGAGAGAGAGAGACTGCAGAAAAGGATTGCGTGTTTCAGGCAGATGAAAACGGAAGAAATACAAAACCCATCGATGATCGAAGGGCATTCTCGTGCTACTTTTTGTGTCATTGTTTCAAGTCTGAAAAAAGGCGTAAATCGCCGTCCCCAGACCCTACCCAAGGGGTTTTGTAATTAAAGTTGGTAACACTGATTTGTTTCGGTTAAAAGCCAGGCTCAATCTACGATTACGAAATCCATAATTATTTTTGATACAAAAATTCTTTCTCTGTTTTTTTTTTTCTTTCACCTCGTCGACGACGACAAGACAAAGGAATCCTCCAACAAGTGTGTCTAGACTGCAAAACAAAAAAATTATTATCATTTTTCAGAAAATAATTCAAGGAAAAAACAGAATGTATAAAATTTGGAAAATGAGAAAATTAGTAAATTAGAAATTTCGAAAATGATGATTGCGAAGTATCAACTTCCTGTCGATAAATGTCATTAATATTTTTTTGAAAATAAAAAAAATTGTATTTCCAGTTCAACTTGTGTTTAATAATATAAAACAGGTTTATATTATTCATGAACGATCGGGAAAAATAAATTAGCTCTTTACTGATGCAAGCAATCGATTAAAAGAAAATTTTTCCCAAACCTAGTTTTTACAAAAACTGGAAAAAAATTCTCCTTTTCAAAATTTTACCAAAAAGAGAGAAAATAGAAAAAGAAAATTTTTCCCAAACCTTTTTTTTACAAAACTGTAAAAAAAATTTTCCTTTTCAAAATTTTACCAAAAAGAGAGAAAATAGAAAAAGAAAATTTTTCCCAAACCTATTTTTTACAAAACTGTAAAAAATATTCTCCTTTTCAAAATTTTACCAAAAAAAAAGAGAAAATAGAGAAACAATTCTAAAGAATAGAAATTTTTCACTGTCTGAAGAATCAATCTATAATGAAATTTTGAGCTGACATTCAAACGAACACTTATAAAATTTTTGTCAAAGACCAATAGAAACTCAGAAATTCGAAATATTCAAATTTTTGCAAAGAAAAATTTTCGAAAACCAAAAATGAAATTCGGATATAAATAGGATAAATTTGCAAAATAAATCTGTGGACTTCAACAGGAGATAAATTTCTGGATGTGCTAAAATATTTTGTTTTGACGCGTGTTTAGAGGGTTGTTAACGTGAAAACTTTTCAAGATCGTTTCGACTCACCGATTACATCGCTATATAGGGATATTTTATGAGCGCGTTACGTCACAAGCCGTCCGCGCCATAACTCATGGAAGTCTTATGGAGAATCTCTGTTTCTATTATGTCGCGGTTTAAATCTCTTAACTCTTTCTAATCCTCCAGAGGACTCTTAACAAGATAACTATTGCAAATTCAATTACCCTCTAAATATTAAAAAAATTAATTAATATTTTTTGGTAAATTTTTTGCCTTCAAAAAAAAATCTCCTTGGCTTCTAAATCAACAAAAAAAGTCTAAATAAAATTAATAAATACAAACGAAACAAAAGATATTCATAGCACGCTAATTGAATATTTGAAAATAATGAAATTGCCTCGTGTGTTGTATAATAAATATAAGCTTGAGAAAATATATTTTTGTCAAGTTCCTAATATATATGAAGCGCACTTAAAAGAGCGAGTAGTTCAGTTTTCAAATATTAATATAAAAATCGAAAGCATTTAAAAGCGCTTGTTTTGGGAAGAAATTTGCCGCAGGGACGAAATTGCGTTGGTGTATATCGTTGCCACGAAATGAAGTCAACTTTTTATAAAAGTAGTTGCAAATGCCGTGCCGTCATGTTGTTACCTAAATGGAGGGAGAGGGTGATATGTATGGTACGTGCCTACAACACAAAATATTGAATAATAAAAAAGAATTTCTTCTCTTTCGTTATTATATAGTGAAACACTGCAAATCACGTCGTCTCTCTCCTTTTGCCATGAATATAATATAGTTAATGGAAATACTTTCCGGGCGTGAGCAATAACGCCGTCTCGCGTGTGTATCTGCAAAATGTTATTCCTAAAAAGGCATGGAAAAACCCTAGTTTGTCGTAACTGAAAATCGAAAACAAATATTAACAATAATTAATAGATATCAATTTCCTTCTTTCATCTAGGTATTTATCCATTGTCCTATATATATACATATTTAATTTATATTAGTAAATTATTATATTTAATAATATTACTCAATATTAATTTATCATTATTATTACCATTTTTTAAAAATTATTATTATTATTTTTACTATTATTACATATATATTAATTATTAATCTTTACTTATTTGCCCACAACAATTTTTTTGAATTCGAAATTAATATGTTATCGAAAAAAAATCAATTAACATTATAAATTGAAATAAAGACAAGAAAAATAATAAAAAATAAATAAATTTCTTTCCTCGAAAAGTTCTCGTAAACGATTTAATTAACTTTGAGTAATTTTGAATTTATTTAAATATGAATTATTTATTTTTTTTTTTGAGAGAATGAAAAAAATTGTTTTCTTATATGGCTTTTTGGGCCGCGAAATAACTGCAGCCTCGCATGATAACTGATGAGTTGGCAGTGCGCCAAAGACACGAAGGGCTCTAGTTCAATTTTCCTCGAGTGATGTATAACACACGCCGATAAATGTTGTGACATGTTCACTGTGTAAACATATCAAATTAGACGAAAACCCTTCGGTCTCTTCTTATTTAATTTCGAAAAAAACATATTTTCATTTACCGCAATTTTATTTCTCATTTCCTGAAAAATATTTTTTTATATCATCCTTTCGAATACATAAATATGTAATGTTGATATCGTAATAATAAAATAATAATAATAATAATAATAATAAATAAATACATAATAATAATAATAATAAATAATAGAAATAGTAATAATAATAATACAATTGACTAATTAGTGATTGAGCAACCCTAATGAAATTTTTTTTACTCGAAATTTTGATAATTCTGATATTGAGAATAAGAATGAGAATAAAAATTCAGAATAATAAATCATTTCAGGGGAAGAGGATAATTTGTTTTAAAGAAGATGGCAATCTACAGAGAGACATAATGAGTATAACGTAAAGAAAACCGTTAAATTCTGTTTGCACGACAAGGTCACACGAAATATTTTGAGAAGAAAACAGGGGCTGAATTTTTTTTTCTTGATCGAATTAAAATTTATTTCAAGCGATATAATTATATACTCTTCTCTAATTAGACAAACTGAAGTTTTTTTCTCCTTTTCAAATAAAAAATAAAAAAAAACCAAACAAGCTTGTTTACTTAATTTTTCCGTATTAAAAATTATATAATTTCTATTTAGTTTAATTATTAAAAAAAACAGACAAACAAACAAACGTATATATTTTCTCTTTACAGTTATTTTTAAATATCGTTCGAGTCAATATAATATAGTAAATTAGTCTTATCATTTTCATGCAATTACTTATCCGTTTCAATACAAATGAATTTTTTCTTTTACAACAAAATATGCCAATAAAATTTATTTCATCAGTCAATATTTGTTTTTCAAAGTTAAATTTCTCAAAACATTTTCTATTTTTTCCTAAAGAACATTAAAATTCCCCTTTTTGAAAAAATTTCCATTCTAATTAAATTCATATCTATTTTAAATTTTAATTTCAAAATTTTTTCAATTAAAAAAATGTTCTCTATATCAAAAAATTTAGAATGAAAAAAAATTCAGAATGTTTTATTATCCGATATGTAATGTAAAAGAAAAAGAAAATTTTTAATTAAAATACTGATTCTCGGGGAGATTTGAGATTCAATAAAATTAATCAGCCATTGAGAGAGGGAGAGGGAAAGAGAGATGATTTTTCTTAATAATCAAAGTGTTAAGAATAGCATTCTTTCGCATTAATATCTTATATGATACAAATGCCATGCTGTAAAAGAGAGAACGAAAAAAAGATACGAGGGAGAGAAGTAGAAGAGAAGCGAATTTGCATATTAAACGGCTTGAGATTTATAACCATTGAGTTTAAAAACAGTTTGGAGGTGCGAGCAAGCAATATAGTCAATAAATAAAACTATATAATACATATATGAACCCGGTTGATCGCGATTCATTCAAATCGATATAGACTCTTGTTCGACTTTTCATTACATTATTATTATCATCAAACTTGTAAGCAACCCATATTTGCCTGTTATACGTCCACTTCATTCTATAATCGTATAACAATTTTTTTTACTATTTCTTTTCTTCTTTTTTTTGTGTACACAATTTTTTTTTTTTAAATGAATCCATAAAATATAATTTAAATTAGATTAAATGATTTTTCATAATTTAATCTAATTTAAATTACAGGATAAAAGATTCTAGTTTGAATAAATTATGTCGTATAGAAATAAAAAAATTTTCTATTTTTGTATTTCGAATTTTAGATTTTTGTGAAAAAAATTCGAGGAGGTGAAGATATTTTGATTTTGGAAAAAGGGGAACGAAAAATAAAGATAAAAGGCGATATGAGAGTTCAGAAGAAGTAACTTCAGGTGCATGAAGTCTCGAGAGGAATGGTTCCCCCCTGCGGGGCTGCTTATTGTGCCATCGAGGGAATAACACATAATTCAACACTAAAGGAACATATAAGACCCGAACGATGTCGACGCGCCAATAAAAGCACATAAAAAGGTCATTTATCAACCCCAGTCTATATTAGTTCAAACCATCACCAATTTCTGTCAACTATCAGCCACATTTTACCTTATATCCCCTCTCTCTCTCATTAAAAAACAAAATCACCAAATTCACCAAATTCATAAAAAAAATGTCTTCATCAAATATATTTCTAATGAATTAAAATTTAAATTAATACCAGACAAAATTAATTATAGCGATTTAGAAAAGCGAACTAAAAAGTTTCGATTTTTTTTTTTTTTTTATTGAGAAGAAGAGACGATGACAGTTGATCCAATCCTCTCTAATTATTGTCAAGAAGACGCGGAGGGACAATAATAGCATCAGTCTGAGACTAAAACACAAAGTTGTGTTACGAGCGTGAAAATTTAAGAGAGCGAGAGAGAAAGAATGAGATGAGACTTCTCCTAGCGAGTTGATTGATGGACGAGTCGCCATGTTTATAATTAGAGGCCGACGTTTCCGGTCCCTTGCTAACTTGCCACTTGCTCGTTTATATCGAACATCGTTAAATTAATCTAAAGCCAGTATATATACGCGTGACTGATTTTGACGCATTTGCACATTACTTCATCTCTCTCTCGTCTCAAAAATGCAATTGGCCCGGCAGCTAAATACAAAAACGAATCGATCAGAAATCCAATTTGTAACAACTCCTCTGCAATAATAAAATTTTATAATAATTAATTTATTTCAAGCAGGTGCAATTGAATTTGCCTTTCCTGAGAGATAAAAAAAATTATCCCATATCTAATTTTCTAAACAAAATTGGAGCAAAAAATATTTTTTCTAATCTATCGATTATTAAAATATTACTAACTATCAAACGATAATTAAAACATCTGATTCTAAAATTGGTATTTATAAAATTGTTATTTTTGAAATTTACAAAGATATGCAATTGAAGTATAGATTCAAAATTAAATAAAAAAATATCGATCTATGGAAAAAAAATTTTTCCATGTATTAATGTTTGCGAAAAAGAAAAAAAATTCTCTAATTATTGCCAAGAGAAACGGAAATACGCTTCTGTTTATTTCCTCTTATTTTTAATTTAAAATTCCAGCAGATGCGTAGCATTATCGAAACCTTTTACCCACGTGGTTAAGTGTTGAATAAGTTAAATAATTCACGTGTGCAGGAAACGTAATGCGGGTCGCGGATACACGTGTCTTTGACCGTTTCAGTCACATGTCTTGAATACAAATTTCTTTATTTATGCTCTAAACTAAATAGTCATTGGCAGATAATTTGTCAAGAGCAGCAATGAAATTAAACTTCGAAGAAAAAACGTTAACGGTTTTTCAAAAAAAAACTGCGTATTTTTTAATACGCAGTAAAAATTAAATTAAATACGCCTAAAAATTTACCAAACAAGTAAATTTTTCACCTTATTTCTTCCAATATGAAAACTTTATACGAAACATACCCCTCTTTTGCATAAAACTGAAAAGATCGTCAAGGAACTCCTTTCTGCTTGGATCGTTGTTGATCTCGTACAGCTAAAAATAAACAGAAAAAAATTGATTATTCATCAGAAAGAAAAATTCGTACAGAGAAATATTATATTGAATATAGAAATAATATAGAAATGTCGAGAGAAATCAATTACAATATTAATAAAGAAACATTTCTTGAAAAAAATTAAAAAAAACAAATTAAACAAAAATTTGAAACAATTTAGATAAAATTATTTTCTGTTTCAGTGTAACAATTTTAATACACAAACATCTCCTGCAAATATAACAGTCACAATCAATCATTCAGACATCTAAAATAATAACTTAATAGTAGCGAAAATAATTCAGTGAACTGCTGGAAATAACGTGGGCGTGAATTCCCGTCGCCGACATTGTAAATGATGTCATACTTAAGCTGAAAATATATGAAATTAACGGAAAATTATTCTACTCGGAAAAATTCATTTCTTCCTTTTAATGAAATTTCGGCTTAGAAAAAAAAATTAAAAAACACAGTTGCGAAAAATTCAATATTTAAGACGAATTTTCCTCTTTCTTGCCTGATGAAAAATTCTGTTTTTTGGGGTAGAACCAAAACGTGAATAAACGAATTTTATACACAAGATGAAAAATTGATTTAAAAAAAAGAAGAAAAGAAAGAAAAAGAAAAAAAATGGGGATAAAATTCTCAAGGTAAATATAGAGGAAATATTGAAAGATATTTGCGTGATGGACAAATGTCGAATAATAGAATATGAAGAAACAGAAATAACATTATCTAAAAAGTACATTGGTAATAAAAACAGAAGTGAAACGACTGTGGCTCATAGCGACAGACAGATTAGTTAGCCCCGATTATTAATGATACCGTTTAACCCGCCTCAGAGCTCGAATCCTCCCCCTCATCCCCCCCATTTATACACAGTCTCTGAAGGACCAGAAAACCCTTGAGGCAAAACAGCAAAGGCATATTATCATATTTGTTATGTACGATGTGCTACATCTAATCTGAGAACCTCTAATTGCTTTTATAATACGATACCCATCCCTTAAACGCTTGCTCGACAAACCACTATCACTCTTTCCTTGATTTCTCGCACAGCTCAAAAAAAAGAAAAGAGAAAAAAAACAACTAATAATAAATAAATACCAAGAATTTATTCTCCATTCATTTTCATTTTTCACGTTTCAATAAAAATATATTATTTATAATTAAACATATAATAATTTTTCTCACGACCCATTGGAATTATCTCCCCTTTAATTGGCATTTTTGAAATTTGCGACAGTGTTAATAATAAAAAAAAAAAAAATGGAAAAATACGTTTTTTTAGATAAACAAACAAAAAAGTAAAAATAGGTAAATATAATAAATTATGTAAATAGTAAATAGGTAAATAGTAAATAGGTAAATAGTAAATAAGAAAATAAATAGTAAATGAGAGAATTAAATTTCATAATTTGGAAATTTAATGATAGCAATTGGACTCGAGAAATATTTATGAAAAAATGCTTTTCATTTCTTGTCTTATGCACTCTTCCCCGAGGGGTAATATTTAATTAATTCGCAACTCGCTATAGAGTCGTATGTCCTTACTGGTTTCACCAATCATTTTAAAAGTAACAAGTGTCGAATTGTTAAAATTATGACTAAATAAAGATGCAAATAATTGTCAGTGAATTGTTTTTCAGAACAAATTCTTATTCATTACACACATATTTGTTCCCCGTGTTATTTACTGTCATGTATACAACAAGCATTATTTATTATTTCCCACATTGCAATTACTCCCAATATTCACAAAAAAAATAATTATCCAGTCATTTTTTTTCTTTAATTTTAAAAACAAAAGGAAAATTTCGGAAAAGAATTCATATGAAAAATTGAATTGAAAATTCAATCGTGGGTAGACGTTTTATTAGACAGATCGATCGTCCACTCTTTCATTTCATATGCAATTAGTTGAAGGCGGATCTGAGAAATGATCGGGTCAGCAGGATCGTGATCGTCCGATCATTTATCCGTATCCCATTCAGTTTTCATGGCAACGCCCTCGCGTTCAGAACAACATTTCTCAAGGGCCATTTTGTACCATTTTCTTGGAGGGGTTTTTTTTTCGTTTTCTTTTTTTCACTGTACCTTTCGTTAGTTCACGAGCGATGAGCTCGTTAGTGACGCGAGGAACTAAGACAGAAATCGAAAAAAGGAGAGAAAAAGAGAGAAGACCATCAAGGGGATGAAACCCAGTAAATATATATATTGATTGATCTACCGTTTGGAGATGAACCGCCATGTAGATCGAAAAATAAAAAATGAGAGACAAGAGATACATCTTCACTCGTACAATATCAAAAATATAACTTTTTACCTCTCCCCTTAATTAAAATTTTTACACTTTCAATTAGTTTTCGAAAAATATAAAGAATTTTCCCTCGATCCTTTATTTTCTTGAATATATGATAATCGCGGCTTTATCTTGAGGGTAACAAAAAATGTACATATCGAGCATAAAAGTGCAGTCGCATTGTGGAAATATTCATTTTCTTCAACGGGAGTCGACGCCAATTTGCCTCGGCGATACTGGGGTAAAACAGCCGGTTATCAGCACTCGTTATCAGCCGGAAGAGAGCGGCATATCTCAATCTCTGCGAATACTATGGAAGAGTTGTGCGCATCGATAATTATTGCTCGTAAAACTAGCGACGTGTGCCGCTGAAAGGGATCCTGCACGATTCGCTCAACGCACTCGGGACGCATTAAATGAAAAAAAAAAACTCAGCTTTCCTGCTCGCAACTCCAACTCCTTTTTTTTGACCCCATCCATTTCAAAAAATAATCATCTCTCTCTATATCATGAAAAATTAGCAATAATTTTCTTCCATGAAGCTTGAAACTGCAAAAAAAAACGAAAGAAATTTTATCATCATTCTAAATTTCAATATTATACTAAAATCGAAATTAAAATCAAGACAAAAATCGAAATTAAAATCAAGACAAAAATCGAAATTAAAATCAAGACAAAAATCGAAATTAAAATCAAGACTAAAATCGAAATTAAAATCAAGACTAAAATCGAGATTAAAATCAAGATTAAAATCGAAATTAAAATCAAGATTAAAATCGAAATTAAAATCAAGACTAAAATCGAAATTAAAATCAAGACAAAAATCGAAATTAAAATCCAGACAAAAATCGAGATTAAAATCAAGATTAAAATCGAGATTAAAATTCAAATATACATAAATATAAAATATATATAATATATATGAAAAAAGAGGAGAATGAAAAAACAATGAAAAGGTCCCGACCTTTATATATAGCAATGGCGATTGCCGCCATTCCCATGCTACAGGTCACGAAGTTCTCTATACATGCAATAGTTGAAGGTAAAATTCAGGAAGATAATAATAATAAAGTGAAATTTCCGTGTTGCTATTCTGACATTGAAGATTCGGACTCGCGGGCGATTCACGTTCAAAACTATATAGATATGAAGGAATATTTTATAATTATTTAAGTGATGGCAATCTGATAGATAATTTTTTATCCACCTTTTCTTAAATGGTTATATTTTTATACAGAAGTCGAGGTCAAAAGTTTAAACCGCGAGGTCAACTTCCGGTCGTTAATTTTTTTTTCAAAAGGGGGCGCCGCGCCTCTTCAAAACTATTGCGAACAAAATGCGAATACCTTTTTCCAACAAACCAGAATTAAAATTGCCTGCTTCAGGGTGGCTATGTTTTCCGCGCAGATAAGAAAAAGAAACCACTCACGAATTAACACCTCGTCGTTTCATAAAATAAGAGAAATTGTTCAAGCATTTAAAGAAGAAAAACATTTTTATAATTACAGACCAGAAGAAATTTTTTACTTTTGCTCATTTTTTTTTCTCTCAAAGAATAATAATTATTAATTCGAAGAAGGGACAAATTAGAAATATGATGATGGAGAAAAAAATGGGTCAGAAGAGTCTTTAAATTAATTATTTAAAATATAATTTAAAAGGAAGAAAAAAAGGGGGAGGGGGAAAAATGCGGATAAAAATTCCCTGAAGATAAGAAAATCGACGGACATTTTGTTGTCGAGAGAAAATGTGAGTGAGGATATCAAGATCGCGCGTTATACAGTCGGCCATAATAGCCAACCACCAACCATCATTATACTTGCTTCCAGGGCATTAAAGATAGCCTGCGTAATTATCATCATTACACTGAAAATTCATGGCGTCTTGGTGTTCATGCCTCTATGAAATCTCCATAGTATATGTATATATATAGTTTAAAATGCTACACATAAGCGCACAACGACAATCACGACCTCTCCTATTTATCTACAATCATTATTCTCTCTTGTGTTTTAGAAGTAAGCCAAAGAAGTCTCTCGATAACATCATTTTAAATACGATTCCCACTATCCTCGTTTTTTTTCTTATCCTTATTTCCTGTTAATTACCACAAAATAAAATTGTCAACTGTTCTCGGTCAATTTTCTGAAAAAAAAAAAATTCTACATAAGTATTTAGGTATTCAAATAAAAATATTTTACAACTAAATTAAATGTATTCGAGAAAATCTGAATGCGGAAAAAATTGTAATATTTCTCGAAAAAAAAATAAGTACCTATTCAAACAAAAATATTTTAGAACTAAATTAATATTCGAAAAAATCTGGATGTGGAAAAAATTGTAATATTTTTGGAGAAAAATTTAGTATTCAAAAAAATTATTTTAAAACTAATAATTAATTTTCGAGAAAATCTAAATGTGGAAAAAATTGTAATATTTCTGGAAAAAAAATTTAAGTATTCAAAGAAAAATATTTTAGAACTAAATTAATATTCGAGAAAAAATGGATGTGGAAAAAATTGTAATATTTTTTAAATAGTGCATGTATCTGTGATCGAAGAATAAAAGGCCTTCTCCAGGGACAATATTCGTTTTCTCGGCAGGACGATTATATTGCGGGATAATAGTTTTGCGGTGAATCGAGGGATGTTAATAATTATTGTAAGCCGCGGGTGTCTGTGGCTTCGGAGAAAATAGAGTGGTCTCTGGTGCAATGAGCGAACCGACAAAACGACCATCAGGAGAGAGAGAGAGATGCAGCGCAAATTCTCATTATTGGGACAAAATCAATCGGCTTTTATTCCAAAGATATCGTTTCGTGGAAAGAGAGATAAACCCCCGAGTCTAATCCGGATGAGACTCGCTCTTATTTGAAGAAGAGAGCAGCTTCACACTTTTGCCTCGCGAAACACTCTTTTCATCTTCCTTGTATGTCCATTTTCACTTAGCTCTACTGAATACACTCTTTTTTTTATGGAAACAATTTACTTTTTTTCCTCCTCTCGTATCTGTGGAGAAAAAAATCACAGTTTTAGAATTAAATTCAGAAGATACAGGAAATTTTTAACACTATACCAAAAAGAAGAAAATCAGTTTTCTAATTAAATTTAGAAAATGGGGAAATTTTTTTCCGAAATTTAAAACAATAGGAATTGATTTTTGAGTGGGGAAAAATGAAAATCAATTTTTGGAATTAAATCTTTTTTTAAATTTGGAACAGTAGGAATGGATTTTTGAGTGGTGTTTGGTTTAAAGTTTAAACGTGTAAGTTAACCACATGGCTGGAAAGTCTTTGCCAAGAGTGTAGGTCATGTTTAGACACACGCGAATGCGGTTATGGGAAGAGGGATATACGAAGAAGCGCGGACACGCGAGAAGCGGCTGTCACTTGTCATATAATTCTTAGCTTTAGCACTCGCACGAGCCCCGAAGTCAAAGACGACCTTTTTTTCCTCTCTCTCTCTCTCTCTCTCTCTCTATACCGTAAGAAGACGAAGTTGCCTAGAACGACTAGGTGCCAGTTTACTGACGTGTTTTTACCCATACAGACGTATTATCCATCTCATGCGAATTCTATTTGTCAGCCATGTGCGATTACCACGTGTCATTCCTCAGCAATTTTCCCCAAAAACATATTAATCTTCTATAATTGAAAAAAATTAATTACAATTTGAATAATTTTTTTCATTACATTTAATAATTTTCAAATAATCATTTATGACTAAATGATTAAATTTACACAAAATTTTTAATATTTACATTATTTATATCTCATATATATTTTTTCCCCACTATTTCTTTATTTATTTAAATCTATTTTCTTAGTTCTTCTTTTTTCCTTCTCAACCATTTAAATGAAATGAAAACATATCTCTGGGTATTAAAATACAGAATGGAAAAAAATATTTTTTTAGTCGATGAACGGACAATGTTTGTATATATAAATTCAAGATTTCACGTGGTTCTATTATATTATATTATAATATATGTATTATAATATCGAGAGAGGGAAATGCATCGGAAAATACGAGAATAAGACAAAATCGTGAACTAGTCCAAAAATGAGTGAACATTAGACCGCCCAGCGAGATGTAAATATACGAAATAGAAAGGAAGAAGTAAAAAAAAGGGGGGGAGATGAGGAAGGTAAATAAAGAAGATGAAAAGAACTACATTCGCCTCCCACTCAGCGTCCAAAAAAGGCACTATAGAGAATTATTGGGCGGCCAACATAAAGCGTGTTTAGGTGCGATTTAATATTTCCAGCTACGGGCATAAAATCCCGACCCTCTCTATATCGAGATGTCGAGAGAGAGAGAGAGAGACGACGACGACGACGACTCGTCAACCTTTTTTCCATTTTTTCTTCTCAATTTCATCGACATCTGCGGAAATTGCGTGCGCCCTTGTCCTTTCCCTCGCTCCTAGAAATTGTAATCAAATAAAAAAATTTTCCAACTAAATAAAATAAATATCGATTGAATTAAAATTCGAAATAAAATTTACAATTGCGACTGGAAAAAAATTAGCAAAAAAGTATATAAAAATTTTCCATGATGGGGCGATTTTTATATAGAATATTAAAAACAACAGATTTGATAAAACGATCGAATTTCCAGGAATCACGTAAGTTTTGCGCGCAGGAATATTTCCCTTTTTGAATATGTCTGTTCCTTCGTTTCGTTGATACAATTTATCATGTCACATTTCGTCTAATAACAAACGCTAAAAATTCCAGAGAGTTTCGACATTAGGGGGAAATTCTTGTATAACGCTTGTTGTCGTTGGCAATGAACCAACTTGTTTTTCAGCCACATACAATATAATGCACGTCCTTCTTATAAAAAAAAAAAAAAATTCACAATGTCCCAACAAGATTACAATACAAAACATATTTTTCCGAGCGCTTATTTCCCAATTTCAAATTTCTTTCCCTTCACTCGAAAATTCCAATTTCCGGACTTCAAAAGTAGATATTTGTATGAAAAGAATTTTCAGTTTTGAAAAAATAAGAAGACGAAAAAAATTTCAAACAACCAGATTTTTCAATAAATGATGAGAAATATGGCAAAATATAATAAAAAACTACCAATAATCAATTATCATCATTGGGAAAAAGTGAAGGTGAAAATGAAAAAATTGCCTCTAAAACGGAAGAGAAAAAAGTCGCCTAGGTTTGTCAATGGTGCATCCGGAAATTCAGGCTCGTCTACACCGCGCAAAATCATTCGTCACTCCCGGTTAATTCCGGTCGTAAACACCGTAAGAGAAGAACTAATAGGAATCGCGATATGGGCAAAGAAATAAAAGGAGCAAAGACCAAGCCGATCATAGATTCATTTCTAATTTCACGGCAATGCTTTTTATTTATGCCATCTACTATATATATCTCAACTCGACGATATTGCAAAAAAATCTCTATTTCTTGTTCATTAAAAATCATCATCCGCAATTTTAAACAAGAATGCCAAATTTTTCTCTCTTTCACTAATTTTATAATTTTTATTAATAGAATCAATTAAATTCGAATTCAATTCTTCACAATAAAATATTTTTCTCTTCAATTCTCAAATTGAAATAATTGGGATTATATTAAATAATCCCCCAATAAAATAATAAATCCAAAAAATAAAATAAAATAAATAATAGAAGAAAACTTTAATTTCAAATTTATTTATTTAAAGAAAGATTTAATTTCAAATTTATTTATTTAAACAAACATTTAATTTAAAATTTATCTA
>JUFY01034328.1:3609-15929 GCA_001855655.1 Leptopilina clavipes
TTACTGTATTTAATTGACAACATGTGAAATGTAAACGTCATTATGAGTTTATTAAACGGTTTAAAGGATTTTTTAAAAAAATTAAATTTCTCTGAGTTATAAACAATTAAAGTTTTTTACAGTGTTTAATTAAAAAAATTCATATCTTGGAATAAAATGAACGGATTTTAATGAAGCTTATATTTTTGTAAACTTTAAATATTGCAGTTTTAATTGACAAATTAAAAAAAAATTTTGTTTAAAATTACTATTTTTTTTTGCAAAATTAATTGTTTAATTGTAATATAAACAATGTTCTCAACGTTTTAGAAAGTTCATTCAAGTTACATTTCAAGATTCCACATGGGATCTCATATAGGATATCAAATGGGATTCCACGTGGCATAAAAATTTTTAAAAATTTCAATTTTTAAAAAAATTTTGAAATTTTTATTTTTGAAATTTTTGAAATACTTTTGTTTTATTAAGTAAATCATGTTTGCTTTATAGAGTGAGCCTTGCGTAATCACAAAATTTTGTCAGATTTTGCATATCCCTTATCGTTTTTGAGATATCCAATTTTTATTTTCAAAATTTCAAAATTTTTTTATCCCATATAGGATCCTATGGGTGATGACCTATGTGATCTCATATAATACGAAATCTTATATATGATACCATGTGGAATCTCATATGGGTTCCTATATGAGAATTTGCAGTATTAGGCAGACAATTAGTAAATCCCCATTTTCTAAAATTGTATAAAATAAATGTCCGGTAACTGGAGTGTGTCCAATAATAGCGGGCGATAATGTATCTTTTCGTTTCAAAAGTTATTTTAATATTTTAAACATCAAGCTAGTGAAATCTTAAATTATCGATATTTTGCGCGACTTATATATAAATAAGCCACATAATAATATATGTGACGCTCCATTGTGAAAAGGACCTAACGCGACAAATACATAAAGCTCATTTCTCTGTGAAAATGTAAGGAAAAATAAGCCTAACGTATTTGTCGTGTTAGGTCCCTTTCACCGTGGAGCGTCACATATAATATAATATATGTGCCATTCACTTAATTGTTATTTTTTTGCCACTATTCTAAAAAAAATTAATTATTAAAATAATTGGGTTAAAGAATTCCCATATTTGAAACATTATGTGATCTTGTACGGGATCCCGTATGGAAATTCACAGTAGGGATCGCAGATACATATATTAGAGAAATAAAGACAACATTAGAGCAACATTGCCATAACTTTTGTAATTTTTTTGTTGTTGGTCTACTGTGTTCAAAAAATTAATTTAAAATTCATGTTTTAAAAATTTTTTATTACTAATTTATTATTATTTATTAAATTAATTACAATTAATTTTTGGATACAATAAAAAAACTTGGAATTCAAAATATAAATTTCAATTTAGTTCCACCAAAACTTGATCCATGCCATCCATCACCTTGTGGACCAAATACTATTTGTGAAAGCATTGGAGGAAATGCTCTTTGTCGATGCTTGCCAGGATTGAAGGGAGTGCCTACTGATCCATCTGGTTGTCGACCGGAGTGCATCGTTAGTTCAGATTGTCCTGCCGATTTGGCTTGCATCAACAGCGAATGTTCCAACCCCTGTTCTCAAGATGTTTGTGGAGTCAAAGCTCATTGTGAAGTTAAAAATCATAGCCCTCTTTGCAGTTGTCCCTATCCGTTAGTGGGTAATCCTTTCACCGAATGTTATGAAGAAAAAGGTAAAACATAATTTTTTTATTAAATAAATGCTTAATTTGTGAGGAATTTTTCTAAACATATACAAAATTTTAACTTTGGATTGCAATTTTTTTTGTGTCAATTTCATTTAACTACTTTAAGTCACTGCAATAGAAATTTGTCTTTGGAATTAAAAAGAGAAAATTTTTTTCTCGACAGAATTAATTTATAAATTAAAATTTTTCTTTAGCTGTAAATCCTTGCAATCCGAATCCATGCAGCACGAATGGAGAATGTAGAGTAAGAAATGGAGAACATGTCTGTATTTATCCGGAGTGTCTCATCAACAGTGATTGTCCACGTGACAAAACTTGTTTCTCACAGAAATGTCGAGATCCTTGCATTAATGCTTGCGGTATCAATTCTCTTTGTCAAACTATAAACCACAAAGCTGTTTGTTCATGTCCTAAAGGTTTCTCAGGAAGTCCTTATTTAGAATGTAAAATAACAGAAGAAGGTAACTAATTTTTATTCTCCTGATATATAGCATTCATTTTCTATAATGAATCTGACACTTATTGACCCATTATTTCAGAACCACCTCGCCCTGAATGTACAGATAGTTCGGAATGTCCTAATGAGAAAGCATGTATTAATCTCAAGTGCGTCAATCCTTGTGAACTTGATTCGTGTGGATTTAACACCAACTGCTTTGTGCAAAATCACAGAGCTGTTTGCACTTGCAAGGATGGATTTATTGGAAACCCTCAACAACACTGTGTCGAAAGTACGATGAAGATTATGATTTTTTATTATATAAATTTATTTAATTGGATTTTTTAATTTTAAAACAATTTGTAATGGTAAATTAATTGTAAATTCATTGCCTCTTTCAAGTAGGATGCCGTAGCGATGATAAATGTCCTCCGTCTCAATCTTGCATCAATAACGAGTGTATCGATACTTGCTTGATAACTCAGTGTGGATTAAGTGCGCAATGTAAATCTGATGGATATCACCGAGCCAATTGTTACTGTCCAGATGGATTCTATGGAAATCCATATGATAGATGTCAAAGACTAGAATGCAGTGTTGATGATGAATGCGCTTCCTTCTTGGCTTGTCGCAACAATCGATGCGTTGATCCTTGTAATTGTCCGTTTTCAGCTCAGTGTCTAGTTGTCAATCACAGACCCAGTTGTAAATGTCCGCCTGGATTCTCTGGCAATCCTTATGAATCATGCGGAATGGGTAAATATAAAAGTTTTTTTTAAATATTACAATTTACATTCAATAAAATATTCTCCTAGCAAAAAAATAAAATTATGAAGTTTTGGACTATAAATAACGGAGCCGATGGATTTTGTTACAGAACCAGTCGGAGTAACACCTGAGTGTAAAATTGATGCTGATTGTCCAAGCAAACTGGCCTGCTTTGACGGAATGTGTAAAGATCCTTGTAAAGAGTCAAAGCCCTGCATTACAAATGCCAAATGTTCTGTAGTTGACAGTCTTCCGATGAGAACATTGATTTGCGAATGTGCTCCAGATTTTATTGGAGACGCGACAGTCGCTTGCATTCCTGTCGAAAAGAAATTAGATTACATTTGTCAATCCAACTCGGACTGCAGTCCACATATGACTTGTATTAATCAACGTTGTGTTGATCCATGTGGAGTTAATCCATGTTCTGAATCGGCTGAATGTCATATTGAAAATCATCGTCACGTGTGTCGCTGTCCCCCAGGTTATGTTGGCGATCCTTTCATTAACTGTTATAGAGGTAAGAGCAGATAATTTATTAACAAAATTTAATTTGATCAATTCTTTCCTCATTAAAACATTTATTAAAATTTTTATTTAAAATTTTTTCACCTAGATATACTTCCCGAGTGCACAAAGAATTCAGATTGCGTTTCGGACCTGGCTTGTATAAATCGTCTTTGTCAAAATGCATGTTTGAGTAGTCGATGCGGATTGGGAGCAGAATGTGTCGTCCACAATCACCATCCAACTTGCCGATGTCCTCTTAATCTCGCTGGAGATCCTCAAGTTCAGTGTTTCAAACGTAAGTAATTTAGTATTCAGAAATCTTTCGAAAAACTAATTTTATGACATATTTTCATGTTTGAATTATGATTTAATCCAATAAAACAATTAAATGAAGCATAACATGGTGAAACAAATATTAGAACTAGTTATATTTTTTGTATCGTCGTTAATGCAGATTTATTAATTCAGTCAGAGGGTGTCGACTATTAATAATTTTATATTTTAGCGGAATGTACATCTGATGACGACTGTCCTTATGACAAAGCTTGCAGTAATGGCAATTGTATTTCTCCTTGCCTCAATGCATTTATTGCTTGTGGTCGCGGAGCAGAATGTGCATCTATAGCTCACAAAGCACAGTGCACTTGTCCTTCAGGAACACAAGGTCATGCTCAAACTGCTTGCATTATTGCTGTTTGTCATTACAACGAGGATTGTGCCGAGGACGAAACATGCGACAGATTAAATAGAGTTTGTCGAAAGGTTTGCTCCGAAGACAGTTGTGGAGATGAAGCTTTGTGTTCTGCTAAAAATCACGAGCCTATCTGTTCTTGTCCTCCCGGTACCAAAGGAAATCCATACGTCGAATGTGAAGGTATAAAATAATACTTTCTCTTCAGATTAAACATAAGTTTAAATAAAATATTATTCTGCTTTTGAATATAATTTTTCAAACCCTATTTTCTAACAATTTTCTTTTTGAATTTCACTTAATTTATGTTTTACTTTCCAGGTGAAGAATTTAAACCAGACTGCATAGAAGATCGACAATGTTCACCAAATTTCGCCTGCGTCAATGCCAGATGTCAAGATCCTTGTTTGGTTGCAAATATGTGTAGCGATGAACAAATTTGTAGAGTCTTCCCGACAGAATATATCCGAACGATTATTTGCGAGTGTCCAAAGGATGCTTATACTGATGAAAACGGCAATTGCATAAAACATCGTAAGAGACTAATTGTCCTCTAATTTTCCTAATTTTAACATTTTTCAATATTTAATATTATCTTTTACAATTTTTAAATATAGAAGCGGATAAATGTCACTTGGATGATGATTGCGAAAACCATGAGTTGTGTCTGAGTGGATCTTGCGTTGAAGCATGTCTCACTGTTCAATGTGGCCTAAATGCCCAATGTAAATCAACATCTCACTCTGGAATCTGTGCATGCGCTGCTGGCTTTGAAGGCAATCCTTACATAGAATGTTCCAGAGGTACGAACACAATGAATATGTTTGAAGTATAAAAAAAATATATATATGAATTTACTACCAAAAATATTACTAATATTTTCTGTTCCTGTTTCTCTTAATGGAATACTTTTTTATTATTATAGTTCCTCTTCCACCTCCTGTATTCTATCAGGAATGCACATCGAACGATGATTGTTTCTCCGACAAGCAATGTATCAACTCCCGTTGCATCAATCCTTGTCTAGATGGCAATCCTTGCGGAATAAATTCCTTCTGTCATGTCCGTGACCATAAAGCCGTATGCAGATGTCCCGATGAGTACTTGGGCAATCCTATTATTGAATGCATACCACGTAAGTAAATTTTTTCTCAAACATCACATCTTTTACTCGTGCGTCACTGATTTTACAAACCGATATATTCATAAACTACTTCTTTGGAAAATCAATATTATGTTAGTTTTTATTTTTATTATTGACAATTATTGATCTCCGATAATAAAATTTTTTCTGCATTATAGCGAAACAAATAGCTGGATGTCTGTCAAATAGCGAATGTGCTGGCACTGAATCTTGTGTCAATGGATATTGTGTAAGCCCATGTGATTGCGGACAGAACACCAAATGTTCAGTCGAAAATCACCATCCATCTTGTGTTTGCTTGCCAGGCTATTCCGGTAATCCACACTATGAATGCACCAAGTGTAAGTTATTATACAATTGATTGAAAATTCTTTTGTATTTTTAAGACGATAATACGTTAATTAATTTTTCTTTACCTTCAACAGTGGAATGTGAAGCAGACAGCGATTGTCGATTCTCTGACACATGTTACAACGGGCAATGTATGAATCCTTGCATTCTTGAGAATAAATGTGCAATTAACGCTGAGTGCTACGGAGCAAATCATCGAACAACATGTAAATGTGGTCCAGGATTCTTTGGAAATCCAGATGTTTATTGTGAGAGAGCGGAATGTACAACAAAGTTCGATTGCCCATCAAATTTAGCGTGTCACAACAGCAGATGCATCAATCCATGCACTCACGAATCTCCATGCGCACAAAATGCCATTTGCTACGTTCAAAATCATGTTGCATCATGTCGGTGTCCTGAAAATCTACCTAATGGAAATCCATTCTCTTATTGTGAACGCCTTCCACCTGAAGATAAACCCGAGTGTGCCAAAGATTTGGATTGTCCCAGTAAATTAGCTTGTATCAAGGAGATCTGCGTCGATCCATGCGCTGTAATACGACCATGCTTTGAAAACGCTCGCTGCAGTGTCTTCGATAACGTACCCGTCAGAACGATGGCTTGCACTTGTCCCGACGGCTGGATTACCGACAAAGAAGGAATCTGCAAACGAAGTATGTTGAAACACTTATCTAATTTATCAAACAAATTCTCGTTTTTATACTAGGCAGTAAAAATAGCTATACAATCATTTTTTTGCAATTTTTTCAGTTCAAATTACAACACCCAACAGTTGCGTTTCAAACGATCAATGTCCTGACAATAAATCTTGTATCAACCGTCAATGTCGAGATCCGTGCAGCTGTGGAACGAACGCTGTTTGCTATGTCAAGAATCATCAACCAATATGTTCTTGTCAGAAGGGATATCAAGGTCTTCCTGATGTCGCGTGTTTCCCAGTTGAATGCCAGCGAGATTCGGAATGCATGCCAGATAAGGCGTGCCACAATGGAAACTGCGTGAATCCTTGCCTTTTGTCTGAGTCATGTGGCACAAATGCAGAATGTTTTGTTCGTCAGCACGAAGCAATTTGCCGCTGTCAATCAGGTTTCCGGGGTAACGCTCAGGATATGTGTCGCATAATTGGATGCTACAGCAACAGCGACTGTCCCAGTGATCATTCTTGCGTTAATTCTCAGTGTGTCAATCCATGCCTTAGAGAAAATCCTTGTACCTCTCGTGCTAACTGCGTTGTTCACAATCATCTTCCAATTTGCAAATGTCAAAATCAATTCACTGGAAATCCATATGTCAGCTGCCAACCACGACCTGAACCCGAGTGCCGTGATGATGATGATTGTCCCACTTTGACTGCTTGCATCAACAAGAAATGTCAAAATCCTTGCACAGCAATTCAACCATGCACTGAACCAGCTGAGTGCCGAGTATTACCTAATTATTCTGTGAGATCGTTAATTTGTGTTTGTCCGAGTGGATACATCAGCAGTGGCAGTGGTACTTGTGAACCAATTCTTATCGACGCTGTCTGTCGAAGAGATAGTGATTGTCCATCAAATCGGGCATGCATCAATGCACTTTGTAAAGATCCTTGTGCATGTGGTTCGAATGCGGTTTGCAACTTGAAGGACCATAAACCAATTTGTTCTTGTCTTTCTGGATATGACGGGAACCCCGAAGTACACTGCAGTAAAAGTGAGTTACTTTATTATCTACCTTCTTTATAAAATATATTTTTATTATCATTTATTAACAATTGTTGTTCTATATCAATAATCCAGTAGTCATGCAAATATTTAACACAGGAAAAAAGATGCGTTAAAAATTAAAGATATTCTTAGGTGATTTTCATAAACGAAAAGGAAGAATCTGTTAAATAAATAAATAACATCTTATTTATTTAAATGTATTTTTTGCTTAGAAGAAAATAAAAAAGCGCAAAGTTTTTGCATTACATTTTCCAGAGAATGCTTCAAATATTATTTGACATAATATTTATTTAACATAAAATCGTTTAACATAAATTTCATTGAACATAATTTTCAATTGACATAAAACTAATTTAACATAATTCCCATTTGACATAAAAATCACTTGACATAAAATTCATTTGACATAAAATTCAACTGACATAAATTTTATTTCGCATAAAAACATTTGCGCAAATTTTAAAATTGACCAATCACTATTTCCTGATAATATTTGATTGGTTACTTTTAAAATTCGCGCCAATATTTCCATGTCAAATGAATTTATGTCAAATAAATTTCATGTTAAATGAATTTTATGTCAAATGAATTTTATTTTAAAAACTGTAGATATATTGCAGGATTCAGGGTTCACAGTAAGTTTTTTCTTTCAAATAAGTGAATTATTATCTAAAAATTGGTTACAAAAAAGGGAAAAAAAATATGTTACACAAAAAAATTATCGTGCAAAGTAATTAATTTGTATTTACGTAATTGAAATTTTTTATCAAAATATCTTAAATAGTTTAAAATTTGGATAATTTGACATTTGAATCGATTATAATCCTCAGATAGATAGAAATTTAGATAACTTTAGAAATTGAATGTTGGATCAATTGAAAATTAAAATTTAAATAAAATTGAAATTTTGATGAAATATTTGATTAAATTGAAACTTGGATAAATTATATTTTGAATAGATTAAAATTTGGATAATTTGAAGCTTGGATTAATTGAATCATTTATAAAAACAAAAAAGGTGAATATTCTGTAATCCTTAAATTAATTTAAGCTTAGAATTGTTGCGAAAAATTTATTTTTCAGCTAATGAATTTTTTCAAAATTCCGGATCATTTTTTTATTGTAAATTCAACTGTTTCTAAAATATTTTACATTCAAAAATTTATTGAATTATGAAAAAGGTGAAAAAGATAAGAAATTATCATAATAGGTGAAGTAGGTGAAAAAAATTGAATAGGTGACAACCTGTGATTAGTTATGAAACGCTTAAATTATTCTGAAAATTTTAAAGATTTGCCACAAGAAACATAAATTACGGATTTTAAAATGAAAGTTGACCATATTCAATTTAATTAGATTAATGATAGTATTGAATTGCCAGAGAAAGTAATTTCTGGCGAAAATACTGCAAAAAGAAGTATCTTAAAATACATTGCAGTCACTTTTAAGATACCCAACTGAAAAAAACACGTGTAAATACACTTGTATTTACATGTGTAAATACACGTATAAATACACATGTAAATACACGTGTATTTATACGTGTAATTAAACGTGTATTTACACATGTTAATACACGTATATTTACACGTGTTTTTTCAGTAGGGCACTTAAAACATTTAATTTTTGGATCCTCCACTTTAAAGATCAATGCATTTTAAGATGCAGTTTGTTCTAGTTTTATGTATTAAATACAATACCACAACTTCGCCATTTAATACAAAAATTAATCATTTTACTGTCATTTACTGATTACGTAATGTAACTTTGTTTTGCAGTTGTTGGTTGTCGGTCGGACAATGAATGTAGTGGCACTCATTCTTGCATTAATCGAAGTTGTGTGCCTGCTTGTGCGTCTTCATCATGTGGAAAGGGAGCCGAGTGCCTTGCCTTATACCACAAAGCCATATGCGAATGTCCTGTTGGTTATGGTGGTAATCCACGAGAAGCATGTGTCCTTCTCGGTTGCCGAAGTAACTCCGATTGTCCCACAGATAAAGCTTGTATTAACCGAAAATGTGAAAACCCTTGCACTCTTAATCCATGTACCGGACAAACTGATTGTCATGTTCATAATCATGTTGTCGAGTGCCTGTGCCCCGAAGGATTTGTCGGAGATTCCAGAAATGGATGCGCTAGAGGTATGATATTTCCAGATGAATAATTACCAAAATGGACTTAAAACGTCCTTCTTAAGTGCACATTTTCATATTAATTTTATGTTCAGTAAAGTGTAAATTAAAAAAGAAATTGTTAACAGTGGACATAGGATGCATTAGTGATTCGGATTGCCCTTCGCAAACGGCGTGTTTCGATGGCGAGTGTTTAAATCCTTGCGAGAAGGTCCAACCTTGCGGAATCAATGCTCAATGTAAAGTTCTGGATATCATGCCTGTGAGATTGATGATATGCGAGTGTCTTCCTAGATATCGAGGATACGCAATAGATCGTTGCGTTGGAGGTATTTAATAATTGATTACTGAAAACAAATTCATTCCATTACTTATTCTCAGAAACTTTTTCAATGATTTTCCCCTTTCAGTGAAAATCTGTCCGATTGAGAAGGGCCAGATCCGTGATGAGAACGACAATTGTGTGTGTCCACCTGGTAAGGCTAAGGATGAGAATGATGTTTGTGTGATTTGTCGAAAGGAGATTGGAATGGTAATTAACAGAGAAGGTGAATGTGTATGTGCTCTTGAGAAAGGAATGATAATCGATGAACATGGAAATTGTCGTTGTCCCGAGGAACATGGATACGTTTTGGACATTTATGGATACTGCAAACCAGGTATTTATTACATTTTTCTCTTGTCATATTTCTAATTCCGCTTCATTTTTCATTTCATCTAATCTGCTTCTTTCCGCGTTACGCATTCGAATTCGAAATTTAATGCAACTTAATTTTAAAGTGAAACAATGCTTCCGGGACGATGAATGCCCTGACGATAAATTGTGTTCGCCATTGAATTTCAAATGCGAAAATCCATGCGAGGATAAGATTTGTTCGAATGCGTACTGCACTGCAGAGAATCATCGAGCAATCTGTAAATGCATCGAAGGTTACTCTGGTATAAATTGCGGTGAGTTCGCTATTCACATACAGTTGGGCCAGCAAGAAATTCATTCACATTCGTAATAATAATAATAACATCATAACAAAATTATTTTATCATTTTCTATCAAGTCACTGTAAAAACTCTTTTAATTTACAGAAAACAAAAATACAACAGTTTATAGAACGGACTTCCCGAAATCAGAAGTTGAAGCACATTGTCTGTCTGATGGAATTGAAGTGGATATCAACTTTTACAATAGCACAGTGACGGACGGTTTCGATGGTGTTTTGTACGTGAAAGGTCATAGTAAAGAAGAGAATTGTCGACGAATTATTTCGCTGGACCGTGGAATGAACAATCACCATTTGAAGTTTAAGGTCAAGTTTGGAACCTGCGGATTAATTCACATTAACGTAAGTTGTGTCAAGTTAAATTTCCAACAAATTGAATTCAATTTTTTATACAAACTTAATATACATTAAAACCCTCTTTTATTAATTTTTTAAATCTGAAACATTTCTGAGAATAATTTTTATGTATACATTTTCCTTTCAGGGAGAAGCGTCCTTTAAGTTGATTATACAAAAACATCCAAAATTGATGACGTTTAATGCACAAGCATATCTTATTAAATGTTTATACCAAATTGGAGAACAAAATGTCACTCTAGGATTTAATGTCTCGATGCTCACAACTGCAGGCACTATTGCAAATACCGGACCTCCTCCAACATGTTCGATGCAAATCGTCACTCAAAGCGGTAATAACGTCGAAAATGCAGAAATAGGAGACAATCTCATGCTTCAAGTCAATGTCACACCTAATTGTAAGTTCTTAACCATTTTCGTTTTAACTATTTTTTATATTGACAATAAATTCAATGTGCAACATAAAATCAATGCTTTTTTTGTAGCGATTTATGGTGGATTTGCCCGCAACTGTGTCGCAAAAACTATGGAAGAAAAAATGGAAAATGAATATATTGTGACTGATGAAAATGGATGTGCCACTGATCCAACGATATTTGGAGAATGGGACCAAGATCCTGAATCGCAAATTCTGATGGCGAGTTTCAATGCATTCAAATTTCCGAACAGCGACAATATACGTTTCCAATGTAATATTCGAGTTTGCTTCGGCAGATGTCAACCAGTGAGTACATTTTAAATTTACTGTGTAATATAGTCGTATTTAGTTATAAAGTATCTAATTGGATATTTAAAATATATTCATTTTTGATAGGTTAATTGTAGAGGATATAATGCTTTCGGTCGTCGGCGAAGAGCAGCTGATACTGAACCAAATGACACTGCCTTAAGTGTAAGAGACAGCAATGAAGGTCAACTTCGAGAAGAAATAACAGTTAAATCAAACTTAATTCGTACCGTAGAAAGAGTAGAAGCTCGATATACTGCCGACCCTACAGAATGTAAGTGAATTTTGTAAAATTTAATTAATTCAATTTGAAGTTAACATTACTTTTTTATTATATCCATCTTTTGTATAATAATTAATCGGTGTAGAGGTATATTTCACGGTTATTATTTTACTAAAGCTTCACAGCGCTTCCCCTTTTAGAAAATTCCCCTTCTCTCCCCTATTTTATAAATATTTCCTCTTTTTCCCCTTTTTTTTACTCAATTCCCCTATTTTTTGTAGAAATAAATAAGTTTTAACTATTTTGTTGAGTAACTAAACTTTCTGAAATTCTAGTGACTTTTCTTGTTAAAATTACAAGAAAAAGTTACTGGAGTTTCGTCATACTAGTGACTGTTTTTGTTGAGTAACTAACCTTCTTAAGAGTCTAGTGACTTTTGTCGTTAAAATTAAACAAAAAGTTACTAGATTTTTTGACACTCTAGTAACTATTGCTTTGAATAAATAATAGCTTCTTTAAAACTCTAGT
>JUFY01034334.1:0-11396 GCA_001855655.1 Leptopilina clavipes
AAAAATGGTGCAATGATAGTAAAAAAAAAGTGCACTGGCATCAAATTTATTGGATGACGAGATGTGCCAAAGAAAGATACGACTTATTGTTCGTTAGGATGTTACTTTTATATTCATATATAGAAATATATATATATATAAATATAAATAAATATACTATATTATATAAAAATTATATTATACATATACAAAAAAAATATATATATATATAAAACTAAAATTGAATTTTTGAATGCACGTGCAACGAGGTCGTGTGTTCATCCGTAACATGTTACGTAAAATAGCGTTCGAAAATACGTGTATAAAATTTGTAAATGTGTAAACGTAAACAAATACAATTGCACATACATGTATAGAAGCCCACGTGATCCCTCACACAATTTTACTGTCACGTGTCCATTGGATCGTAAATTCATCCTTTTGGTCTCGTACATCTTATATTTTTTCTTCTCTGGACCATATATCTGTGTATTTTATAGGTTTTCCGTCTTTTCGTAACTGTACACGTATTATTGAGAAAGATTTGATTGGATTATTCATAAATTTTTCAAAACTTTTTTTTTTTATTCCCATCACACTCTGTGACTTTATTACCTATATTGAGTTTGAAAAACTACTTTCAAACAAATCACTCTTTGATAGTGTATAAAAAAAAATTTCTTTTTTAAATCTCTTCATTTTTCTTTATAGGAAAATTTTCAACCGAGACTATAAATATTTATGAAAAATCACTAAATTTTTGTTTATGTTTTTAATAAAGCATTATAAGATTAATTTTTAAAGAACATTTAATCAAATATTTAATTTAAAAATTAATTAAAAAAATAATATTAATTAAAAATTTAATCTTTGAAGCTTACAAAATTTAATTTTTATACAATATAATTTTTACCGCAAATATTAATTAAAATTATTATCATTTAAGATTTATTGGTAAAAATTAAATTTTTTTTAACTTCAAAGATATAAAACTTTAAATTAATATTATTTTTTAAATTTTTGAATTAAGATTAAATGTTTTTTTAAATTAATCTTATTAACAAAGAAAACTTTTTTCATGTTTTATTAACTTTTTTAATTTAAATCAATAAATTCTTTATTTTCATAAAAAAAAATTAGCTTCTTTATTTTACTTAACAAAAAAATTACATTTATTTACGCATCTAAAAGAAATTAATGAAAAAATTTCATTAATATATCATGTTTTCGTTAATTAATAATAAATAATTAATAATAATAATAAATTGTATTAAAACTACAATGAGGGAAATTTATTTGATTTAAATGATCAATTACTTGACTATTTTCAAAAAATATTGACTTCAAGTGAAAAATTTTTAGATGTTTAAAAAAACTAATTGAGTAATTAAATACAAAATTAAGAATAAAAAATAATGGAAATAATTATTTATTATTAAATAATAATTTACCAAAGAAATTAAATTCTATTTAATTATTAACTAAATAATTAATTAAATAATCATTATATTATCATTATTATTTACTATTAATCAATAAAGTAATAATGTAATTTAACATTAAGTATTAAATTATTACTTTATTGATTTATAATAATGATAATATGATTATATAATTATTGATTAATAATAATGATAATATGATTATATAATTATTAATTTAGTTAATAATTAAATAGAATTTAATTTCTTTGGTAAATTAATAATTAATAATATAATTTCGTTATAAGACATACAAAAGTTCAGATTGAGACGATTACAAAACAAAATAAATAAAAAATCAAAATAAACAATCACATTTTTAAAAAGTGAAAAAAACGTGAAACTATAATAATTACCTAATAATAAATAATTATTTCATTATTTTTTATTATTAATTTGTTATTAATTATGCAATTTTTAATTAATTAAATTTTTTAAACATATAAAAATTGTTCAGTTAGGTTAATATTTTTTGATAATAGTCAAGTAACACTAAAGGGGGGTGGAGGTAAAATTACCAAAAAAAGCGTTACGTATTTCTTGAATGGCCCCTAATTAATTATTAACGAATTGAATAATCAAATAATAATTAATTATTCGTTAATTAAATAATTGAATACTATATTATTCATTAACTAATTAAATAATCAAACTAATTAATAGTTAATAAAATTTATTGAGAAATTAATTATTATTGGTATATCAATATTAATTAATTAATTAATTAATTAATTAATAATAATAATTAATCAACTAAATAATTAAATACTAATTAACTGTTATTTATTAGTTCATTGTTTATAAATTATTATAAAAGAATAGAAACGAAAAAATGTGAAAACTGAATAGCTAAAAAGTGTTGAAGAAAAGATGAAAATAACTCTTTCAAATTCTTTCTCAATGGACGTGGAGACAATGACAAGACAGGGTTTGTGCTTCAAAATATTATGGACGATGCACTTTTTGCTTGAAAACAAATTGTAAGCTTCATCTCGAGACAGATATCCGTCCATCACTTCGACTGGTCCATTGTCCAACCTCAATTTTTAAATAAATTGACCCCTTTTCCCGCAGTACATTATATCCCAAAAAGAGACTCATATTTATATATCAAAAAAAAAATTTATATTAGTTTCTAGTACTTTTTCAATACATTTCTATGATGATAAATTTAATATAATATGTATACATTTTTCTAAAACTTATTACCTACTTTTGAAACGGTAAAAACTTTATATAAAAAAAATTTTAAACATAGTCTTTATAATCCATCTTTTTCGCAAATTCGAAAATGATATGCTAATAGAAAAAAAAACCATTTTAACTAGTGAAAATTTTTATATAAAAAAAATAATTCATATAAAATTATATATATAAAAAAAATATTATTCACCTGTGCAGGATATTTTTAATCGAGAGACTATAATAATAATTATTATTGAAAAAAAAATATTTGTATAAATATGAGTCTATTGGGATTTTTATTTGCAATAAAAGGGGATAAAAAAAACCAAGCGAAATGTTATATAAAAGCCACAAGTAAGGCTATAATTATTAATTATATAAATATTAATTAGGTAGTGAAACTATATAAATATTTGAATACTTGAAAAACAATTAGCGCAAATTTTTGTTCTCGCAGGCGAGGATTTTTTCATAAATTTTTCATGAGTACGATTTTTGCTGCTGCAGGATTATGTCAAGTGTTAAATATTTCAAGATTTTTATTACCAAACTGAAAGAAAAAAAAAAAAGATTTAAAATCGTTATCTATCTCTGCAAAAAGTGTACGTGAATTGAAAGTATAAAGCACGAGGAAAAAAAAATTGTGAAAGTACGAAAGAGAAATGAAAAGGATAAAAGCTTTATTTGAAAGTGTCTTTTAGAAAAAAAAAACAGAAAAAAAAGAAAAAAAAAACCGCGAGCAATTTTTCTATGTCCAATTTTTATGAAAAATTCTCTCAACATTTTGAAAGTTTCCAAGAATAATTATCAAGTGGATAATTTTTCACCTTTTATTATTTTTATTTGTATAGAAATGTATTTTCTTTTATATATATAATTATAATAATGTTTTTAACTGAAAATGCCCATTGATTATTATGAAAAAAAAAATATTCGCACGATAATCTATATATTTGAGCAGACAATAAATTATTTCTTAAAAAGGGATCATTTTTTACGAAGCGATAATTTTTTTCTTTTTTATAGAAAAAATGAGGAAAAAAAATTTAATTAGCTCTTTTTGAGAATAATAGACTATTCAATGGGCTTTCAAAAACAATTATTGTCATAAAATATATATATATTTGTACATTATATTTGTCTTTGACAGCTGGAAGTTTGTTATAACCAGTTGTCTTTTGTCAGCGAGTATTGAATACACGCTATTGTGCTTATGTAATTATAAAAATTTTTATTGTATAAAATTACGGGTGCGAGATTTAAAAGAAAAAACAATATTGTGTAAAATCAAAGTATTGCATAACGACGGAGAAGAAATTGTATGCAGTTTATATCGATATAAAATATTTAAATTTAGTTTCGTAACTAAAAAATATTAATTTTATTATTTCATATACGATTAGAAAAATTTTTTTCCTAATTATTATTTAAATATAGTTGTCATTTATAAATTATAAATCGTCAAAAATTTTCATTTTACCGCGGTAAAATTTCTCTAAATAAAAATTATTCATCTTGTATCTAAAGAAAAAAATAATTCTTAGAAATGTTTTCAAATGAAAAATTATTTTCTCCCAAATGCCAGGAGGTATTTAAAGTATTATTTCAGTATTATGTCATTACAAACCTTTCCAAGTTTGCAATATTAAAAAAAAAAATTGAAAACTACTGGAAAAATAAATATTTGCTATTGCTGGATAATCACCAACCTACCAAATTAAAAAAAAATTTTAATTCATTGAATAAATATTATTTCAAAGAAAAAACGAAAGAAACATTTTCGTTTTTTTCCAAAATAAAAATGTTTTTCTGCGAATATTTATCATGAGTCAATAAAATTAGCTTTTCTTTTTTGGATATAAACAGAATCGATCTCAAATTTATGATGATCCGTACTATCGTAATTAAAAATGTTGTATAGTGAAAATAATTGAGAGTTTAATATTTTTGCTTTCGCATCACGTTGAACGTGTTGCGCTGGTATATATACAGTATATTGTAAAATTATTGTATAATGTGTGTGTAAGAATGTGTGTCATTGATGAGAATGTAATATTATTGTAATATCCAAAGTGTTTCATGTGGATTAGAAAAAAAAAATTTAAACCCACTTTTTATTTTCGGTATTCGCATTATTCCAACAAAACGAATAATATGTTAAATAGTATGTCGTCCAGTAAATGTAAATATTTCACATTTCTCTCATTCGAAGTTCGCTTTTTAGGAGAGAAAAATATATAAGTATTTTTCACTAATAATTGTAAAACGTTTGATTGAATAAATCGATTATATATAAATAACTTAAATCAACTAAAAGATATATATTATACGAATTTTTCCTATTAAAAGTATTCAATTTGTTAATTATATTATTTAATATATTTCCAATAAACTATCTAATATTGTTTGAAAAAAAAGATGCAATTTCAATGTATTAAAATTAATATTAATTAATAATTTATTATTAAATCAAATATCAAATAATTAAATATATTTTTGACCCATTGGAAAGGATTTCACTTTTTCAAATAATTTTAATTTGATTTTCTTTAAAATATGTACTTGCAGAGGGATTAAATAAAAAGTTATATGCGTTTAATTTCTCAATTTTAAAAGGAAAAAAAATAGACGAATTTATTATTGTAAAAAGCTTGAAATTGGTGCTGAAAATAATTTACGATTGTAAATTATAATCGACGCTTGTATTTGATTAGAATAATCAAATTTTAATGTTATTTTGAAAAACAGTGTGATAAACTATCGAAAAAATTTTTGGTGCGTTCTTGTAAATAATAAATAGGTTATACGTTGTATTTGCAGCCTTTTTCATTTCACCTAATTTCCCGCACATTTTCCCAAATTATTTTCTTTTTGCTTTCAAATTAATTGTACAATGTTAAAATTTTATTAATTTTAATGTGCTAAAAACTTTTTTTGTGTGAATCGTAAAAAAAATTGAGGTTAGGATTCATCTAAATAACTCATTATTTTGATTTCTGGCATTTTTATCAATTCGAAAATCGAATTAAAATGTAAATGTAATTTTCATCTATATTTATATCAAGAGACAAATTATTTTCAATATTCATTTCAATAATTTATAAAATAATGAAAAATTACTCACTGTGAAATTGTTGAAAGTACGACTTTCTCTGCATTCATATTTTTGTTGTCGATCGTCAACAACTTTGGGATTTTATTAAACATTCACTTTGCACAAACATGGAAAAATCTTTCTAAATACTTTCTAAGCACAAAACAACTAAACATTTTGTAATATAAATTGTTTTTCACAAATATTTTCACAATTTTCCCATTATAAACGTCACATTGTCTTCTGCTGTCTTTAAATAGCAGGAAATGGGTACGAAATTCAAATAAAAATTCATAGATGGCGACTACGACTGCGCGGATTTTAAAACATTTTACTTTCGAAATCCAACCTAAAAAATAATGAATTGAAAGTAAAGGGAAAAAATAAATTATGCGACTTAAAATCTTAGATTGTTAATTTAAATCAATGAGCAGAAAATATCTAAAATTCTGTTTGCAATTTCAAAAATAAATCAATGTTATGGAAAAAATCGAAAAAATCTTGCTGTCTTGCATGCTTCGAAAGAATATTACTATTTTACCTTATATTTTTCGCCTAAGGTGCTAAATCATCTAAAAGAATTTGCCACCGGACATAAATATTTGCTTTCCAGTACGAACGGGAATAAAACTATTGGAAAACTATAATAACTTCGCGAATAAACTCAGAAAATACGTCAAACACGCGCACAATTGTCAACCGCCATATTTCTCACTACTGGGAAATACAGGGTTGCCAACACATGGAACTAAAAATTTCTACGTGAACTTCCGCTCAATTGACGAACAACTGCGCGCATGTGCTGTTTCGGTTAACTAACCTAACCTTAAATTTGACGTATAAGTTTAAGGAAATTTATTTAGTTTTTCTTCTTCTAATTATAGATAAATAAATAATTAATATCTGAGATAGTTGGAAACAGTGTCAAGTCAAAATGTTGACGTCTTTACGAAAATCTTGTAGTCTACTGGTAAGAACTTTTCAAAAAGAATTTCTAAGTATTTTCAACATTATGTAACCTCAAATAATCAATTTTCCAGATTATTGTTATTTTTTTTAAATGTACAGTTTTTTTTTACAAAAATTATATTTTCACAGAATTTAAAAAATATTCGAGGTCTTCAGTCGACAGTGTCACGAGGGTCTGACCAATTATTTGTGGTAAGTTATGTTTAAAAAGAACAAGTCAATTTCTTTGTTGACACATTGTTTACGTAAATTTTGTTCTATTGTTTTTGTTACACTTGTTCTACTAAAATTCGCAAGTTTATTAAAGTTTTTTACAATTATTATTATTGTTTTTCGTAATATTTTACAATTTATTGTTTAATGGATAGTGTTTATGAATTTTTTTCATTATTTATAAGTCTTGCACAATATTAACTAACATTTGGCAATAATTCTATTATTAAAAAAAATATAAAACTGTGATTTAAAAAATAGAATGTAAAGTCTAAATAACGCTTATAAAAATTATTTGCCAGTTTTCAAAATTTTTTGCAACAAATTCTAAATTTCTATAATTATTCATAAAGTAGGTAGTGAAGACAGATGTAACGTAAAACGAATATTAATATCGATAATTGAATTTTTACAGCACAGAGACAGTGAAGAGGACAATCCGAATATTCCATTTGAATTCAATGCAGAAAATAAGAAACGTATCGATGCTCTGTTAAAAATTTATCCCGAGGGTCATAAACGAGGTGCAATGATTCCAATGTTGGATTTGGCGCAACGTCAACATGGTTGGTTACCAATTTCAGCGATGCACAAAGTTGCAGAAATTATTGGAGTCTCGAATATGCGTGTCTATGAGGTTGCAACATTTTACACCATGTTTAATCGACGACCAATGGGGAAATATCACGTTCAAGTGTGCACATGTACACCATGTTGGTTGAGAGATTCTGATTCAATTTTAAATGCAGTGTGTGAAGCGACAAACTGCAAAGTCGGCGCAACTTCCTCAGATAAATTATTCACCATCTCCGAAGTTGAATGTCTTGGTGCTTGCGCTAATGCTCCAATGTTGCAAGTTAACGATGATTATTACGTGAGCAAAAGAAATAATTCATTTCTTAAATTTCAATTTGAAAAAAATTTTTAATTTTGATAGAATCCATTTTTTCAAAGTTAAAAAAAACCTACATTAATATTTTTAATTGTAAATACTTGGAAATTGTTTTTGATCTGGAACTTTTATTTTTTTACATATTTATACTTTATTTATTCTCTATTTTTTGGTTTCAATTTCAACTAGTTTAATTTTATATTCTTTAATATTGTAAAATTGATTTTCCCTTCACGTAGGAGGATCTTACCGCGGAGAGCACTAAAGAGATAATTAACGCACTCAAGAAAGGAGAGAGGCCACCACCAGGACCACAAAACGTAGGACGATTTGCGGCAGAACCTGCAGGTGGACTTACATCCTTAACTAGTCCACCTCCCGGTCCCGGAGAAGGTGTTAGGTCTGATCTATAAGATCTTAGTAATTAAAAAAAACCATTTTTTTAAATATAGCCAATCTTTCATTACTTAGAACTCAAAAAATGGGAGTAATTAATTTTTCCAGTCTCGTTGAGATTTTATAGTGAAAGAAGAAAAAGTGTTGTTATTAAACTCTCCTGGGAGATGTTTCTCCTGATAGTTATACTATATATATTTAATTTAAAAAATATTTGTTATTTTTTTTTTCTCTAAAAATAAATTTCCTTGAAACTGCGTTAAAATGGGAATTAATTTTTATTCGAGCCTTAATTAATTAAAAATCAAGAATGAGAACGTAAAAAATTTTTTACTTTTGGTAATTATGATACAATTGAGAAATATCGTATATACATCCATAATTATTTTTAAAAAATGTATTTTACCGTTAAGAATTCATTTTATTTTATTTTTACAACCACTTTCAATTTTTTATTTTCTGATTTTGAGGAGGATAATTTAAACAAATTAGATACAAAAAATATATTTGTAAATTAATCTGAAAAAAATTGTAATATTTATGTAGGAAAAACTATAGTAAATTATTAAAATATAGAGTTGAATATAAAAATTATTTTGATGGAAATATAAATATTATCACAATGTCTTATCAAAACAGAGAGAAATAATAAAATAGCACTAATTTGATTGCGGGAAAATGTTATTTTATAGAAGAAAATAAAATAGCGGGAATTGAAATTTTTTTTTTAATTTCAATTTTTTGTTTATATATTTTTCTCTAAAAATTATAATTAAAAATTTTTTTTGTTTATTATATATATTTGAAGTAATGAAAAAGTTTTTAGGATGTATTCATAATTTATTTCTCAAACTAATCACATTTATTACACCACATTATACAACGATACACTTAATAATTTAAGCAAGCTAATCACAATATTTTATAGAGGCGAATTGGATTTATTTTTCTCTAAATAATTATAATAATCTCGAGGTATAAATATCACGCATTCTGGTGAAATTTGTTGTACACTTACAAAGGTGTTTTTTTTCTTAATTATTACTCATTAGAAAGATTATATAATTATTATTTAGAAAGAATAACATTATCAATATTGTTTTATTTTCTAGTTCAACAATACAAAGTGTTTTCTTCATCTTTTATAGGAATATATATGAAAATTTCGTTAGGTAAATTCAATGTGGCATTAGTTTGATTCAGTTGCCCGATTAATTTTTATTTTTCAAAGAAATGAAAGATTTTTAAAGTTTAAAAATTAGAAAATTTTATTAAATTACTATTTTGTATTTTTTTTTCTCCATTTTCTTAACACTTTTCTTTTCATTAATCTGGAAAAATTCGTAATTTATTCTTTAGTTGAATATGAACTTCAAATATGACATTTGTATTTTGTAATTTAAAAAATTTTTAATTTGAATTTTGTAATTTTTAAAATTTACAATTTGAATTTTGTAATTTTTTAAATTTACAATTTCAATTTTGTAATTTTCAAAATTTACAATTTGAATTTTGTAATTTTTAAAATTTATAATTTGCTTACGTTTTTTTTTGTGTAAAAAAATTGATTTTTGCACTTGAGAAAATTGTTTATCCAAATTTACAAATTAAAAACTAATTTTCAGTCGTATGTGTATTTTTTAAATTAACATTATTGAAATGAAAAAAATTTTTCCATGTATTTTTAGACAAAATTGAATTACTATGACTAATCTAGATATGTTTCTCTTATTTTGTTTCGCATTTCTTTTTTTTTTTAGGAGGCTTATATAGACGAACGATAAAAGGCTGATTTTGAAATGATTTTTTAGCTTCTGTCGGGGGCGTGGTATCCTGGATATAAATTACTTGTTCGACAGTTTGCGCGTACAGTAGATTTCAAATCTGTTTATCTGCGAAACTCCAGACGACATATCACTTTAACGTTATTTCGCGGAGTTTCAGACAGAAAAGACACATAAGTCACGACTAAAAACGCCCACAACAAGTCGCCTTTCTCATTCATCTCAACTTCTAATATAAACTATCAAATTGTCCGATACATCGACAGTTATATTTTTCAAAATTAAATGACCAAAAAAAAAGCGGTTTTTTCTTCAAATTAGGAAAGAATCAATTTATTCGCAGTTAATCTTCTAAAAAATTGAATAATATTTTCTCAAAAATTTAATGGCACTAATCAATCAAGATAAATGTTTCACACGAAATTTAAATAATATATGTTAAAATAAATTTTTTTCCACGAAAAACTAAACTAAAAAAATTTAATAATAATAATAATTTAATTTGACATTTACAATTTATATTAAAAAGAAAACTGTGATATAATACTTAAAAGGAAAATTATGTTTAAAAAAATTTATTATTCATATTTCAATCTGATTTTTATAAAAAAAAAAATTGGAATATCAGAATAATTGAATTTTTAGACAAAAAGGGCATTAACTTGAATGTTTTGATACAAATTTAAATCAGTAAAAATGATGTTAAGGGTCAAAAATATTTGAAATCGCATAAATGATCATTAGAGTCACCATGAATCATAAATTTCAATTTATGTCAACAAGTTAAAATTAATCTGGCTTATTTCTACTGAAAACTAAATGTCTGAGAATTTAGGTAATTTTTAGAAAATTTAATGTTTAAAAATGTTTTAATAACTATTTTTAAAAACAACATTTCTAATAAATATTCGCAAATTTGAAAATATTTGAAATATTTCCATGAAAAAATGTTTTTATAAATTAAAATCTATAATTAAAAATAATTAAAAAATTTTAATTCATTATTATTCGAAATAATTTATTCTAAATTAAGATAAATAATCAAATAATGTTAATAAATTTTTTAAAAATATTTTTGTTATTTTTTAAAACAGTTTTTGCGAAAATTTTTCGAATTTATGATAGATTTATTATTTTTAAAATAATGAATTTGAAATAAATGAAAAAAATTTTTTTTTAAATAACAAAAAAATAGTAAACAGGTTTTCAAAATTAATTTATACAAATTTTCTTCGACAAAACATTTATTTGCGACAATTTTAAAATCCTACTCTGTTCATATTCAAATAAGTTATATAAATTACTCTAAATAATTTCTCCTATTTTATATAATATATTATATTAATATATAATATTTTTTTATAATAATTAGTATAATATATTTTATGTGATTTAATAAAAGA
>JUFY01034334.1:25181-38417 GCA_001855655.1 Leptopilina clavipes
ATACCAGTCGGGTAGCAGTGAGCGCCTCTGGGCCACTCACTGCTACCCGACTGGTATTAGCGCGTGCGTCCGAGCGCAAATCGAGTTATAGAATTGGGAGGTTCAATTGTGTGCACAGACGACACTAAACGCTATACATAGAGTTTGACATCTATCGAAGGAAATGACGCGCGTTAGATACCATGGCTCGTTAACTTAGGTACTCTGCCTTCCCTCCCTTTGATCTACATCTTCTAGATTGTTCTTGTACTACTTGTTGCGTACGTCCCTTATCTGTTTTCTGTTAACCACGTCTCATTCCAAGTTGAATTTCACCACTGTTTTTTTACACACACTGGAAAAAAATTATTCGATCCTAATAATGGATTACTTGACTTATTATCAAAAAAAATATTTATTTGTATCAAATAAATTTTATTCAAGTCAACTAAATGGTACTTGAGTCAATTAAATAGTATTTGATTCAAATAAATCGCATTTTATTCAAATACAGAAATTATTGATTCAATTAAAGTTTATTTGATTTAAATAAAAAAAAAATTATTTGCTTCAAATAAATATTTATTTGATAATAGACAAGTAATCGGTTATTTGAATCAAATAAATTTTTTTTCCACTGTAACAGATTATGATGAAAAACAAGGAAAAAGTTTTGGCTTATAAAATATTTAATTTATAATTGTATCAAATGAAATGAAATTATTATATTTTTTTACTCAAATTATAACATCATGTGAAAAAATATTTTCGATAAATTCACCAACAAAATAGACTAATAATTTTATTTTCGCTATAAAATATATACACCCAGAGAAATGTTTTATTTGAACCAAATATAATTTATTTGAGTTAAATAAAAGTATATTTGTCTCAGAGCTAACTAAATTATTTATTTGTTTTAAATAAAAATTTTATTTTAACCAAATAAATTTTTATTTGAACCAAATAAAATTTATTTGTTCCAAATAAATAGTTTATTTGGCTCTGAGACAAATATATCTTTTTTCTGGGTGTAGTATATGCAGGCAAAAAATTGTAATTCTTTTCTTTTTCGAAAAAATCTGCGTTCTTTTTTCTCGTGTAACATCTGTACAAATCTTATTTTCCCCACAAGGGTTCGTCAAACTATTTTTCACCATGAATGATGTACACCTGCTGTTTTGCACCTGAACTTCAGCGGACGTTCAACTCAAAAGGCACGCGCTACTAAGAATATTCAGACTAAACATTTTTCAATGCACTTTATCTCTCTTAGGATTCATATCGTCTGTCAGTTAAAAAAAGAAAAAAAGGGGTTGAAAAAAGAATTTACATAAAGTGAACCCGATACTCAAGATATTCCACTGTCTCCATATATTTTTTCATTTTTCTTTTCTTTTTTTTACTTTATTTCCTCCTTTTTTTGTTCATTTTTGCTCTCTTCTTCTTATATACTCTTTATATTCACGTCTCGAGTCAGAAGTGAATTTAATGCACATGATTCTGTCGAATATAGAAACAAAAGGTCATTTCGAATCTTATTTTCTCTCTCTGTCTCTCTCTCTCTCTCTTTTTCTCACACACATACACAATTCGTTTATATGTGGGTTTCTTTTCAATTCACTAAGAAGTAAGAACATTTGAAATAAAGGCATATCGGGATCTCTGATTTGCCAATCGAATTTACAGAAATGATCCAGATTCGATGTTAAAATGAAGTGAAAGTTTCTTTATGGAAATTTTAATGCTATTGTGAGAAGTACTATATATAAAAAGTGATGTACAAAGGTCAGAGCGAGAGAGAGAGAAGAGTAAAATAACGAAAAACAATTTATAATAATTATAAAAATAAAAAAGTAAAATAAAAATTGACAATTTGGATAAAGTTAACTAAAAAAAAAATAATATCCGGAAACATAATTATATATATTATTTTTTTTAACGATAACAATTTGAGAAAAAGAGTGATTTCAATCAACTCGAGTAATTAAGTGAGCCACTTGATACAAAGCCATTATAAACGTCAGACTACGGTGTTATTCATTGTTCTGATGTAGCTCAAGTTTCCGTACGTAAGTTACCTTTACTCTCATTTATGCACGTGATTTAATATCACAAAACTTTATGGGTTCATGCACCTAAATAGTATAATTATTTTTCAATCACAGCTAATTTCCATTCCAGTTTTTCCACAATATTCAAAAATACTCGCACTTTTTTTTTTATTTTGTCATTCATTTAAGAACTTTGTATTCAATGAAGCAATAGAAGTTTAATAACAAATTTATGAAAATTCCTACTAATTCGAATGAGTAATTGAAATATTAATTGAATTACTAGTTGAATTAGACATTGAATTAATTGAATTAATAATTGAATTAATAATTTAATTACTTATTCAATTAGAAATTTAGTTAGAAATTAGTATTTGCATTACTATTTGTATTAAAAATTGAATTACTATTTGCATTAGAATTTGAATTTGTAACTAGCGATTGAATCACTATTTGAATTAGTAGTTGAATTACAATTTGCATTAGAAATTGAATTAGTAATTGAATTACTATTTGAATTAGAAATTGAATTTGTAATTTGTGATTAAATCACTATTTGAATTAGTAATTGAACTACTATTTGATTTATAAATTAAATTTGTAATTAGTGATTGAATCACTATTTGAATTAGTAATTTAATTATAATTTGCATTAGAAATTGAATTAGTAATTGAATTACTATTGGAAGTAAAAATTGAATTTGTAATTGAATTAGAAATTGAATAGTATTTGCATTAGAAATTGAATTAGTAAATAGTAATTGAATCACTATTTGAATTAGTAATTGAATTACTATTTGAATTAGAAATTGAATTAGTAATTAGTGATTGAATCACTATTTGCATTAGGAATTGAATTACTATTTGCATTAAAAATTGAATTAGTAATTGAATTACTAGTTCCATTAGAAATTGAATAAGCAATCAGTGATTGAATCTCTAATTGAATTAGAAATTGAATTATTAATTAGGAATTGAATTGAATTGTATAATAAAATTTAATATTTCAATTTCTTGTTTGTCATATTTTTTTTTAGCCAGAGGTTCATCGGGACGCGCATAACTTTTGTTTCGTTTCAACTTCTGACGCGTCTTATACCGCACGTACTTTATCTACTTACAAGCAACATTCTTGATTCCCTTTACTTTCTCCACTATGCATTTATTTCTCACATTTTGATCTTTTTGTTATTCCCATCAAAAGGAATCTACGCTTCTTTATTTATTTACTACAACAATTTGCCTCTTTTTTTCAAACATAAATAAATGTACGAAAGATTGTAAAATAATTTACAACATTTTGTAGCCAAAAAGAAACAACCAAATAGCAAGAGCTTTCGCAGTATCTTTAACCAATAGAAAACGTTTCTAGTATTTATTAACCAATTAAAAGCATTTAATTGGTTAATTAATTTAATTTCTATTAATAAGTAGAAAACATTTCTAGTATTTTTTAAACCAATAGAAAGCATTTTTGTTATCCGTTGATAAATAAAAAAATGCTGTTCGCAAATTTTTCTGTTAATTTTACAATCCCAAAAACAAATTTTGAATAAAACCTTGAAAAGTTTTCTCAACCCTTTCCGAATGTGAAATGGAACATATATATATCTATATAATTATTCTTTTCCGCATTCTTTGCGCAGAGAAACCTTGTGGCTTTTTTTTGTTATCAGCTGTCAGACGTGTTTGCTTTTACAATCACGATACTACTCGATTCTCGAACTCGACCCTACACTTGACCGGTTGAACCTTGACTGTGATGTTCGCGAGCGAGCTTTGCCCGTGAGATTAAACGCGCGAAGAAACTTCAAGTTCCCGATGGAATGCGTAAGATATTGCACTGCGAAATTATTACCGGGACGGGTAGCAATTTGCCATGGAAAGCCGCGAGAATGACGCAAACACAGCATGTATATATAGATATATAGATATATACATACATACCTACAAAACTTCTTCGCGCTCGATTTATTCTTCTATTCTTTTTCCCATTCCTCTCCTTTTATACTCGTCAAGCAATGAATCAATTCAAATAGGCAAGTCAATTTCAAAAAATGAAAAATCCCCCCCTTCCTCCTTCTTTCTCCCATTCAAAATATCGTTTTGCATTTTAAGTTCTACCAGGAAGTGCGCGGAATATTCTTCAACATACAGTGGAAAATGAAAAATTTAAACTCATGATATAATTTTTTGTATAATAATAATTTTTTTAGCATTTTAAAATAATTTCGGATTTAAAAAAATGGTCTAATAAAAAAATCAGAGACATAATTAAATTTCGTTTCGAAAAAAGAGTTTTGGGTGGCTCTTTAAAATCAATCAAAGTGTCGCGACCTGGCATCGTTAAGCCAACGATTTACGAGAGTGAGAGAGAGAGAGAGAGAGGGAGTACAAGTTTTGCAAAGGTTTTTGCTCATCTAACTCCGTTATTCGGGTTACGGAACGATCAAAGCGCTTTTAAAAATCCATTTAGACGGGACCAGAAACTTGTGTGAGTTTGCTCCTGATGTTGCTCCGCCGTTCCGCTCGTTAATCCATTCGCGGGGACAGTTGCAAAAAAATTATAATGTAAAACAGAAGGACCTTCGTACAATATTTTAATGTTTAAAAAGTCCAACGTTACCGCCTCGTAATTTTCAACCCTTAAAAAAGCACAACATTATGACAAGAAATATATGCTCGCGCTCACGACAGAAAACCTCTAAATTGTATTTTTAAATAAAATTACACGTCCAGTGTATTTTCCACTTTATTAATATTGTTTCATGTTTCCCGATATTCAAATTCTAAAAGGAATTTTTATTCTACCTTGCGTCAAAAATTTAGGCACTGATTTTTTTTTTGAATAATTATTTACCAGTGATAATTAAAGCAATAATACTATTATTGCTCATATTGTTGTTGACGTTCTTGTTGGTCTTGTTCTTCTTGATTTTGTAATAGTTATTCTTGTTGTTCCTGATCTTTTTGTTGCTCATGTTCTTGTTCTTATTGTTGTTTATGTTCTTATTGTTTTTGTTCTTGGCCTTTTTACTGTTATTGTTGATTATGTTCTTGTTCTTGGTCCAGTTCTTGATTTTGTTATTGTTTTTCTCGTTGCTTTTTATGTTTTCTTCTTCTTGTTCCTGGTCTTTTTTTGTTGTTATTTATCATGATGGTTTTGTTATTCTTGGTTTTATTATTGTTGTTCTTGGTCCTATTATTGTTGTTCTTGTTCTTCTTCTTGTTGTTCCTGTTCTTTTTATTGTTGTTGATCATATTCTTTTTTCTTGATATTCTTAATTTTGTTATTGTTCTTTTTATCCTTGGTCCTGTTCTTGGTTTTGTTATTGTTGTACTTCATGTTCTTATTCTTATTATTCCTGGTATTTTTGTTATTGTTGATTATGTTCTTATTCTTATTGTTCCTGGTATTTTTGTTATTGTTGATTATGTTCTTGTTCTTGGTTCAGTTCTTGGTTTTGTTATTGTTGTTCTTTTTATCCTTGGTCCTGTTCTTGTTGTACTTCATGTTCTTATTCTTATTGTTCCTGGTATTTTTATTATTGTTGATGATCATGTTGTAGTTCTTATTATTCTTGATTTTGTTATTCTTGTTGTTCTCAGTCTTGTTATCCTTGTTCTTGTTCATGTTGCTCTTGTTCTTGTTGTTGTTTATGTTTTTATTCTTGTTGTTTCTGGTCTTTCTATTGTTGTTGATTATGATATTGTTTTTTTACTGTTTGTTTTGTTATTGTCGCTCTTATTATACTTGGTCCTGTTCTTGGTTTTGTTACTCTTGTACTTTATGTTCTTATTCTTCTTGTTCCTGGATTGTTGTTGTTGATCATGTTCTAGTTCATGTTATTCTTAGTTTTGTTATTGTTATTCTTGTTGTTCTTGTCCTTGTTGCTCTTGTTCTTGTTGCTCTTGTTCTTATTGTTCCTGGTCTTTTTATTGTTGTTGATTATGTTCTTGTTTTTTTATTGTTTTGATTTTTATGTTGTTGTTAATCTTGCTGCTCTAGTTAATAACATATAATTGTTAAACAAAAAAAAATTCTATTTACTAATACGATACACAAATAACATTTTTTTAATTGTATACAATTTTCAATTTGATTTATAATAGAATAAGTAATTTTTCATATCAATATATGCTAAGGATCAGTTTTATTATGGGGTAGAAAAAAATGATTAATTTCAAAATAGAAAGAAACTAACGTCGTCTTCCCTTGCGGTTTTTTTTCGCGGTTGAAATTGGTTGTCAAACGTAATTTATTATGACTACCTAATTTCTTTCATCATGAAATAACAAAGATTCAGCTAACTGGGAAGGACCACAAATCTCTTCTTCTCTCCCCCACAATTTCTCGTCTGGCTATTCAAGGAATTTTAACATTTTCTTTGTGTGGGTTCAGATTCAACACGAGCATTCACCAACATATTACATATGCATATATATATATATGAGACCCTTGCATATCGTTGGTTGAATTCTTAATGACTACTTCAGTAATTCGTCTTTTTTTTCATTCGCTATTTTTTTTTCTATATTTCGTGTTTCTTTTCTGATCCTCTTTATATCTGAATGGTGACATAAAATTCCTAGTCATCCATCTCCTTTTGCTTAGTGTATAAACACAGGTGCTACTTTGTTGATGCAAAACATGACTAAACTCTCCAACTGTCGAATCGCTAATGAAACCCAGTTTTCTTCTGTCACGTGCCACATAAAAGTTGCATCAACTTATGTAAATGAAGTTTCTTCTCTTGTGATGAAGTGAATTTGAATGATGCATATAAATTAAATATATATATATATATATATTTTCGATTCTTGGGAAAACTTAAAAATAAACAACAACCATAATAAAAACTAGACTAAATGAATACCGTCGGAAATAAGCATTGACATAAACAAATAACGGAAAAAAGAAACATCAACATAGACAAACATCAACAAAAAATAAGTCAAAAATTATCGATGAGAAATAAATAACAGTATAGATGAACATCATCAATTATAAATATCAACATAAACGAATATTCTTAAAAGTAAATACTCGTAATAAATAAATATCAACCAAAATAAACATCACAACATAGATGAACATAAACAGAAATAGAAAACCAAACTAAATAAATATTCTCGAGAGTAAACATTGACCTTAATGGAAATCGACTATCCGTTAATATAAACAACAAAGTTAAGAACCAGTCAAACTGAATTTCGTTGGAAATAAAAATAAATATCAATAACGATTAACATCATCAATAGCAAATATCATCATAAATGAATATCGTCGAAAGTAAACATTGATATAAACAAACAACGACTAATAGAAACACGAACATTGATATGAACGTCAACAAAAATTGAAAACCAGCCTAAAAGAATATCGTGAGGAATAAATATATCAAAGTAGATGAAATAAAACACCCAACACGGTTGATTATTATTCGAAAACAACATCAATTGAAAACCACCAGAGAGAATTTAATTACTGAATAAATAGTACCAAACTGAACCAATTGTTCATGATAAATTTCTGTTTATGTCCAATAAACAGAACCAATAAGACCGATTTTCAATTAATCTAAATAATAATAAATCTGTTATATTGGGAATTATTTTATCCCGATGAATTTAAATTCACAGTTAGCATTTATCTTCAATTTTCTGTTTTCATTCACAAAAAAAAAAGAAGATGATCCCTTTCTTTCGATGATAGAATCATTGAGAAAGTGTTGACATGTTTTCCTTGATTTTCTCTCGCCTTTTACGAATGGATTGAAGAAGTCGTTCAGTTATAAAAGCCGTGGCTCTTACGCCAGTGGGTTGTGTCGATCCATGTTGTCAGACCGGATTCCTGACTGCCAAGGTCACTTCACCACCACTAATATCATCAGCAGTGAAACACCATTGCGAGGATACAACAACTTCCCCTTCGATTTCACTGTATGCGTATTTTATATCTATATATATATGTATATGTTGAGTCAGCCTTTAATGTATCCGTGCACCAAAGTTACCAACACGTGTGAACGCCGTGTTTATGTCAGTCCTGTCTTCGCTCTCCATGCTTTCGACGAAATACAATGCCCTGAGTATTGTCTCTCGATCTCTCCTCTCCCTAGAGCGATCTTCAAGATTATGTATACATATATATACTGTATATAAACCTATATTCCTCTTTTGCGCAGATTCTTTTCCCAAACGTGATCCACAATTTTACAAACTTTGTCGTAATCTCCACGAAATCGAAACCTTTTATGTCCCCCACAAATTGTTCCACCTCTATAAATTTTTCGTAATTTAATATCATAACTATTTCTTTAGAAATTAAGGTGAAAATTGACAGCAGTTTTTTGCAATGTAGAAAGATTTATAATTTAAATATTAATTATTAATATTAAATATTAATTATTAATTTTTTAGGTTAGGGTAATTATTTTTAACCTAACGTATATGTGACCTATAGTCACCTATAGTAACCTAATCTAATTTCAGTAATACGCTAAACTTAGTTAGGGAGATTAGGTCAAGTTAAATCGAATTAATTAGTTCAGGTCAACTTGGGTCCGTTATGTTTGGTTCGTTTAGGTCAAGTCAATTTCTTTTTCGCTAGATCCGGTTATACTATTTGGTTCAGGTCTAGTTTTAGTACTTTAGATTTGGTTTGCTTACGTCAGTTTGAGTTTCGATTAGTAAATTCAAGTCAGTTTTTTACGTAAAATTTTGTTTGTTTAGGTCAATTTGAGTTACATTAAATTTGCATGGTTTAGGTCGAGTCAATTTCGGCTCCGTAAAGTCCAGTTCGATTAGTAAGTTCAGTTCTGGTTTGATTACGATAGGTTTGGTTTGTTTAGGTCAAGTCAGTTTGAGTTTCTTTAGGTACAGTTTGATTAGTAAGTTTAGGTCAGTTTGGGTACGTCAGGTTGAAAATGTTTAGGTCAGTTAGAGTTACGTTAAGTACTGTTTGTTCAGGTCAAGTCATTTTTAGTTTCGTTGGGTCCAGTTAGATTTGTAAGTTTAGGTCAGTTTGGGCCCTTAGATTTGGTTTGTTTAGGTATAGGTTTGAGTTACGTTAAGTTACATGGTTTGGGTAAAATCAGTTTGTGTTTCTATAGGTCTGCTGGGATTGGTAAGTTCAGGTCCGTTTTCATACGTCAGGTTTGGTTTGTTTAGGTCAAGTCAGTTTGAGTTTCTTTAGGTACAGTTTGATTAATAAGTTTAGGTCAGTTTTGGTACGTCAGGTTGAGAATGTTTAGGTCAGTTTGAGTTACGTTAAGTACTGTTTGTTTAGGTCAAGTCATTTTTAGTTTCGTTGGGTCCAGATAGATTAGTAAGTTTAGGTCAGTTTTTGTACGTCAGGTTTGGTTTGTTTAGGTCAATTTAACATTAATTTTGGTTTTGTTTAGGTCAAGTAATTTTTACTTTAGGTATAGGTTTGTGTTACGTTAAGTATATTTGGTTTAGGTTAAGTCAGTTTGAGTTTCGTTAGGTCTAGTTAGATTAGTAAGTTCAGGTCAGTTTTGAAACGTTAGATTTCGTTTGTTTAGGTCAGTTTGAGTTTCGTTAAGTCTATATTGTTCAGGTCAATTCTTTTTTTGTTTTATTAAGTCCGATTCGATTAGTAAGTTCCGGTCAGTTTGAGTTACGTTAAGTTTGGTTTGTTTAGGTCAAGTCTGTTTTCATTTCGTTAGATCCGATTCGATTAGTTAGTTCAGGTAAGTTTAAGTTCCTTAAACTTAGTTTAGGTCACTTCTGCTTAGACAACTTTACGTTATGTTTAGTAAGGATACTACAGGTCAAACTAGGTCCAACATAAAACTATTTTCATCAAGCCTCTGAAAAATCTTAGTTATAAATAACAAAAAAAAAAGAAAATTACTTAATAAAATATAATTCGAGTAATACTGTTTTTCACCTGCAATTGAAATATTCGTATCGCTCATTATTGTAGTAGGCTTAGAATTACCGGCAATCACTGTTGCAATTACCGCAAGATTTCATTATAACCAGAAATAATTATTATACAGTATAAAAATATTTTGTATAAGGTAAAATTATTGTGGTAGCAGTGAAAATTTTTACTCAAGTTACCAATTAAACGAAATTACAAAGAGAAATGATAAATAGAATCGCATAAATGTACATTTGTGAAAATCGATATATTTTGCCATTGTAAATATGGGATCAGGAACAATTTATGTCTTAACGCATTTAACTCACACCTGTGAACCACCGGCAATAAGCAAGATAGTTTCAGTTGGAGATTAGCCGCAGGTATTTACGAGGGAATTGTAATCCAAAGCAACGCGCTCACGCTTTAATACAATTCCCCCTTGAACACTATTTTTCCAACAACAAAATCGAAAAACTTGTGCTCTAAAAAAATTTTTTCTTCCTGGACAAAAAACAAAACATAACGAAACGAAATTTTTAATATATTTTTTATACGCTAAACTCTGAAAAATATAAAATATGTAATTTAGAATATTTTATCTCTCGTTGTATATTTTTCATTTTTCTTTCTTTCCTTTCTTTCCTTTTTTTTTTTTTTTTTGTTAAATTGTACGGTTGTGAATTATAAAACAGAAAATAATTGAATTTAATTCAAGCTCATTTCAACTTCTCACAATAATCATACAGCATGAAATTGTTTTAACGGAACAATCATTTGGAGTTGAAGAATTCAAGTTCCCTGCGTTGCTTTCGAAATTCAAATAATGCAATTTCCGAAATACTTGAGAGTTTAATGGCAATGAAGTTGTTTTCACGAATTTTCGTTTTTTATGAATGTTAATTAAGGCGCACTTCCGTCAGACTAATCGACGCCGATGCTGCGCATATATATATATATATATATAAAATTTCAAGGAATTAATTTTCAAGTTTCATATTACTCCTATACTCAAGACTTGAAACTCATAATTATCCAATTAAAGTTGCGAGCAAAAGCGAAACTAAATATATCTAACTTGAAGTATATACTTTTATCGTTTCTGACTTAAATTGGGTCATGGAGGTATAAAAAGAGGGGGGAGAGGGGAGGGGGTATAAAGAAAGAAAGAAAAGAAAATTGTCTCTGTAATCTGTAATTAGTTGAATTAATTAAACTTTTAATTGACAACCCGTAACCTTATCATTCACCGAGTGCTAACAACTTTTTCGCTGTTTTAAAACGAAAGTTGTTCTGCAGTAATAAAATCGATATAAATTGTGACACTATCTATAAAATTATAGAATGTAATAAATCCATGGAAAAGACATTTTTCAAAAGATATTTCTTTTTCACTGTTGTAAATTTTTCTCTACACATTGGCATTTTTTTCCCCCCTCTTATTTATTTATAGCAAAATAGAAATATATATATATATGCTTTTTTTATAAAGTACACGCGCATAAAAAAAGTGAATACGAGAAGTCGTTAAAAGATATTGCAAATAAAAATGCACCTTTTGATAGTTGCTTTCAACGAATATGAACATAGAGACAATGTTTCATTACTTTTGATGAGTTCTCTCTGTTATGAGTTTAACTATACTATTCATATTGATTCTTATAACAAATTATACAATATCTAGTAAATCGAATTGTCGGCAAAATTTCATAGAGGGGAGAAAGAAGACGAGAAGGGAGGAAATAAGAGAGGGGAGGGGGAGGGGGCTCAATTATTCGAGAAAATGAAATATTCCAACTTTCGTTTCTGGAATATTCACGTTGTCAGGATTTTAATCCCGCTTTAAACGCTCTCACTGATATTAAATTGGACGAAATGAAGCTTTTTGTTCTCGAATCGATTTATTTCTTGATATATTTTCTATATCAAATGTTAACAAGCTCTCAACTTGTATATGTATATATATGTGTGTGTGTGTGAAAAAAAAATTTCCAATTTAAATGTAAAACTTTTTCTTCCAATCGTGTATATATGAGAAAAATGAAATATTGCATAATAATGCAATATTCCATTTTATTTTTTATCAGTTTCGTTATTATAAATTCTTAAAAAAGAAAGAGTTTTATTATATTTTAATCAGGTTTTAATAAACCTCCATTTTTTTAATTTTAATATTAATTTTATATTAATATTTATATTAATATTTTTTTATATTAAATGAAATATTATTAATTCTAATTAATAACGGGGAAATATTTGTCAGTGCACAGAAGTAATTTTGAATTTTTTTTTTCGTACTATCTTTTATATATATTATCTCGATAGGGTTATTTTGATTGATGGTATCGAGGTTTGTGTGCTATTAAATGGCAACGTCAGCAAGTTGGCATTAAATGCACGCGACACAATGTATCCTAATCACTTCTAACGATAAAGAGTGATTAAATGCATCCACTGATATAAAGGTTGTCGAGTCATAAATTTCTTTAAACGCCAAAATGGAATTTCCTCGCAGAAAACATAATATATCTTCGTGAGATGAAAAACAGCCGAAAAAAATTTTTAAAATAAGAATGAAAAGAAAAAGATAGTCTATGATTAATGTCAGAGTGAAAATTACGAAAATTATTTTCAATTTGAAAAATCCCGACACGACGAGTATGTATAATGTCATGTGTAATAATTCCTTAATTATGGTGCGAGATAATAACCAAACTAAAATCATTTGTCAAATAAAATTTCGTAAATTATCCTTAAGCAAAATTCTAAAATTGAAATTATGTCTATATTTTGGGTACCTTCTTAAAATATAATCTTAATGCAAAATATAATCTTAATGCAATTGAAGAATTTAAATTCATTGGAAAAATAATCGACTTTCTTTTGTAAAAATACAAATTTTTAATTTGTTTTTTACGAACTCCTGAATGACTTCTTTCGCATAAAAATAACATTAAATTTTTAAGAACGTGTACATAAAAAATAATCTTAAACATTTGTTTGTTGAGAAATGAATTATCAAACAACGTGCAAGAAACGTAAAATAAAAGTTTCTTTTAAATAAATACTTCTTTTAAAGAGAATAATATCTCAGTTGTGTTTTTCTGTTAAAAGTTAAAACAAAAGTAGTTCAGCTAATAGCAATAGGATACTGACGGTAAGAATAAGAATAATAATAATAATAATTATAACAATAATAATAATAATAATAATAATAATAATAATAATAATAATAATAATAATAATAATAATAATAATAATAATAATAATATTAATAATATTAATAATATTAATAGTAAATATTAAAATTAT
>JUFY01034339.1:6476-16840 GCA_001855655.1 Leptopilina clavipes
TTATTATTTTTTTTATTAATTTTTTTTATATTCTTTTGCATTATTTTATATATTTTTCTGTTTTTTATTTTGGATATTTTTGGCATTAATTTATTTATGAATAATAATTTTATTATTATTATTTATCTTCTTTGTTTCAATATTAGTGAAGTTCTTTTGTGGACGAATAAGCAATCGGCTAGTTTTTTATTACGGTGTCTCGGATCGCTATAGAAATTCTTTGAAGCGCACTTCAGGTCAATACTTGGACAATTTGCCATCGTTTCAAACACAGACGTTTAACTTTCTCGCTCGCTTTTTTCCACTATTTTACGCTATCCATCGGAACGTGGAAAACGGAGTGCAAAAAAATTTTCGTTTCCTGAAAAAAATGCTATATCGTATAACAATTTTTTTTTCTTTCACCTATTTTTCATAAAAAGTTGCGCTTGTTGCTTATCCGTAGAAAATAAAGTTCTTATCGCTCACTTGATAACGTTGATAATTTGTACATTCAAATGAAAAAAGAAAGAAAAAATAGCAAAATTTAAAAGAAGCTAATAGAAAATATATTATAGAAAATATATTATAGAAAAAAAACTATAAATATTTAAAGAAAAAGAATTAAAAAAATTATACCTATTGAATAAATTAAATTAAAAATGGAAGAAATAATTGTTTTACTTGAAAAGATTCCTTGAAAAGTGACCCTGGAGATTCCATCGGAATTCAAATAAAAAATTTCCGATAGGATTCAGATGAGTTTCCGTCGAAATTCCGAAGATTACATGTCTGACTAATGACTGATTTATACTACTGAAATCAAAAAAATTGCTTAAAATTAACTATTTTGTCTGACTTAAACGAACTGACACTACTGAGTTAAATATTTATAAACTATTGGGTCCTACAAAATAGTGATTTATACCTACTAGTTATATTTTTTTGAATTATCATTTTAATATAATTTTAATTTATATTTTTAATTTTTAATATTAATTTTTTTTACAATGAAGAATTTTTAACCTTAGGATGACGATTTCAAATTATTTGAATGTTATGTCCGACTGAAGACTGACTTATACTACTGATATTCCAAATTCCTCACAATTAACCATTTTGCCTGACTTAAACGATTTGTTACTACTAGGACGAAGATTAAAAATATATTTAAATTATTATGTCGGACTGAACACTGACTTATACTACTGATTTTTTAATATAACGATTTTGTCTAATTTAAAAAAATCCTTACTACTGAAACTAAGATTTTAAATATTTCAATTACTACGTCTGACTGAGGCCTGACTTATACTACTGATATTTCTTTTGTCTGACTTAAAATAACTGTACCTACTGAGACGAAGTTTTTAACCATTTAAATTATTAACGTCTGACTAAACACTGACGTATACTTCTGATATTTACTATTTTATTCTAATAAAATAAGACTTTGTTTCTTGTCTTAAAATAAAATCTTCTTTTTAATCAATACTTCAAAACTTTTTTTACTACAATTTTTTTTCTTTTTTTTTTGCTTTTGTTTCTCGTAATTCTGACTGAAACTGATTAGAAACTGAATGGAAATTATAATTGGAATTTCCGATGGAATCTCCATCAGGGAACACATTCCGTTGTTTCTTTTTAATTAGATGTAAAATAATATTTTTTGATTGAAGAACAAAATACAGAAACGAAATTATATTATCATGTGAAAGAAAATTTTTTATTCTTTTTTTTTTTTTTTTTGACGCATTTAGTGAAAGTTTTTGTTCTTTATGGTTCTTTGTTGAGTAACAATGGTGATGTATGTTTCTGGGAGTTTTTACATTTTGATCTCGTGCATCAAATTTAAATAATAATGAATAGAGCGCATTATATGGATTTAAATGAAAAAAAATGTTAAAAATTGTGATTTTTGGAGTTTATGTCAGTGAGTTTCTATTTTGTATTTTGTATTATAATAAGCTTATATATATATATACCTCATTAGAGCAAATTTTATTATAATATTCTGATCCACTCAACGGGCCACTTCATTTTCTCGAGTCAAAAATGTTCATCTGACACGGTTAATGAGACTTAAGTTTTAATGGCCTACAATAAGCTAATTATGAGATTTTACGTGAAAATGCTGATGAACGTCAGTCTTGAAAGAGAGAGAGAGAGAGAGAGAATGTCGATTTCAGCAAACTGAAAATACATATAGAAGTAAAATATTTTCGCTGAGAAAAGTTTCTCCTCTTTCTCGTTTAAATATAAATTTGGTATTTTTGCATATTTCTTTGGAAATTTTTTTTTTTGAACATTTTCCCTCACTATCTTTTGGATTTTATTACAAAAAAGAATAAACAAAAAATATTCAGAACGAAAAAACGTGAAGCATTATTGTTACATTTATTATATTTTCTAAAATGTAACATTTTCACAAAAAAAAAAAATTTTGTGTTTTGATAAACGATTCGAATTTGCTATCAAAAATTAATTCTCACCTGTTTTATAAATAATAATAATAAATTTATTAAATTAATTTTTAATATTTTTTGAATATACACAATTATATTTGCAATAATAATATTATTTGCAATAATAATAAGAAGTAAATTTTCAAAAAATATTTACCAACTATATCTCAATTTTAGAATTTATTTAAATTAATATTTATTTATTTATTTTTTTTTGATTTTGAATTATGTCATTTAAACCGTTTTGGGAATTTTGTTCGAAATAATTCAACAAACAATAATGTAAATTGGTCATGGCTTTTGTAAAATAATTCAAGACTCCTGTCATTGGTTGAACAGATCAGTGGATTTCGCATGGCATTTACAAGCTGAATAAAATGGTCTGCATTCGATGGGATTCTTAATTAATGACTCTTGGAATCGACCAATCAACGCTTGCGTGAACTCTTGATGAATGTTGATTAGTGATTACAGAGAAAGAGAGCTCTGCGGCATTTTGTGTGTATTGGTTCGGATGAATGACTCTAAAATCGGGCGTGAATAAATCCCCTCTCTCTCTTTTGAATTTATAGGAAGGTTGAGGGAGGGGGAGGATTGAGGGTGGTATATAGGTAATATAAAACGAAGTGGAGGAAATGACGGGTTCGTTTCCGGTGTTTCCGGTTTATCTCTCTGCCACTGTCTCTACATATATATATATATATATATGTATATTTCTTATACGCATTTCGCTTTAGCCGTGATATAAATCATCGTTGGTACTGATTCTCAGGCTCATAGACATCATTTCAATGCAAGTCGATAGCAGTAGGTAATCATGCGAAATGGGAAATGTCGACTCGTCGTTGAATCCGACACATATTGATTCGCAATCGTTTCAGAGACTTGAATTTCACTATTGTACATTTGCTATAGTTGTCTTCCTTTTTCTTTTTTTTGAATCTAGGTCCCCTTTTGTTTTCTCTCCTCTCTCTTGGACTGTTTTCTCTTTTTTTGTTCCTCTTTAATCATCAACTCAACTATAACATTGGAAAAAATTTTATTTTTCAAATCGCCAAAGTATGCCTACAAAATTTGCTTTTTAAACTAAAAACCTGTTTCATTTGCCATAAGAGCGAAAGTCGAATAATAAAGCTAAAGGACGCTCGCCCTTATGGAAAATGCGACTTACTGGGTTTTTACTTTGGGCAGCACAAATTATTTAAAAACATACATTTTCTTTACTACGGTATGTAAATAATTATAATAAATAATAATTTTTTTTTTCTTTAAATAAACTATTTTATTTTTTATTCATCTACTTGAAAATTTGAAAAGTTGGAAAGAAAACTGCATATTAAGAGTGGTATAAAAACAATTATTCAAATTAACAATAATAATTTGTTTAAACGTTGAAGTAAATTTTATAATTAATTTTATACGATTAACTTGATAAATTGAAAAATTATTACAAGGAAAAAAGAATACAAAATTACGAAACAAAATCAAATGAGGTTTTCAATTCGACTTCAAACAGAAAAAAGTTATTTCAAATTTTCAATAATTCCACACTTTTTGAATAAATTATTCAAAACCGCACTATTCAAAAAGTGTGGAATTAAATTATCGAAAAAAAGAACTATTAACTATTTGAAAGAACTTTGACCTTCTGTTTGAAGTCGAATTTAAAACCTCATTTGATTTTGTTTCGTAATTTTGTATTTTTCTTTTTTTGAAAAAAGAAAGATGTTACGTTTTCTAAATATAAAAATATAAAAAGTTGAGTTAATCAGGTTGAATGGTTTCTTCTTTCCCTTGTGGGAGAAAATTGTTTTTATATATTTTCTTAACATCTTTTTTTTTTGTGAGCGCGAAAGATGTAAAAACTTGAAACTATGAAATGAAAATTTAGGACCTCTAATTTTCGTGGATATAGTTTCACGGGGGCAAGAAAGAGAAAAAAAGAGAGAAAGAAGGAGGGAACGTTGTAACATTTTATATGGCTTTGCGTGAATTTCTTGCTCAAGTCTTTTTTTCCTGGGATATCTGAAAAGTTTTCCTTTAGCTTCACTTCCAACTATATCTCAAGACAAGATTTCGTGAACTAACTTTTTGAGAAGTCGAATCAGGAGAAAATGAACACTTGTCTAGGGCTTTTAGACATCGCTTAGTGCGGTGGAGTCTTGTGAAATCCAGGATAAAGGATCTCGAAAATGTAATTATTGCGTATACACCTATTTCCATTTTGGTAGTTTGGTACTCTTTTCACATTGTTACAATAGGGAGAATTTAATTTTCAACTGCAAAACAATTCCAGGCAAATTAAATGAATCGCGTTGGTAAGGAATTGTTTATTCTCGACTTTCTCAACCGAATTGCCACTCGATTGACAGTTAATAATATTTATTAATTATACTGATTAGAGAGATTGAAAATTAAGCAGATATTATCAAAAATAAGATATATTTTTCAAAAAAAAATAAAAATAAATCAGTATTTTTACATTCTTTTTCCAATATTTACTGTGCGATACTGAATTAATTGTTTTCTACCCAAGTAGCACGTAATATTACTGTAATATTACTGTGATATTACATGTAATATTAGTAATGTTACTTGTAATATTACAGTAATATTACAGTAATATTACAGTAATATTAAAATTTCCGCCTCAAGGTAATATTACAGTAATATTACTGTAACATTACAGGTTATATTACAGTAATGTTACAAAAAAGTACCTTGGGGCGGACATTTTAAAATTATTGTAATATTACTAATATTACATGTAACATCACAGTAATATTACAGTAATATTACGTGCTACTTGGGTATATTTGAATAAAAATAAAACAAAACACACGAAAACTATATATTGTTGGCACTTAATCCACTAGGGAAAGAAGGGTCATTTACAATATTTTTCAAATATGTAGAAAGTCCATATTTTAGATACTACAACGGAACCAAAATTAACATTTTTTAACATACTTTGTTGTTTGGCGAGTCTAGTCGTTCAAAAATACTATACAAACTGTCAAAATTTGAATTTACATTCTTACCGTACAGAATCAAAATTGCACAAAATATAATAGTTTAATGTCCGCTATATATCAATAAAAAATTCTGTATGAGTGGATGTTCAATATTTATATAGTAATAACATGCTAAACCTAAAACCATTGATCATTTTGTACACATTACAATAATAAAATTTCATTAAATATAAATAAATTTAGTTAAGGCATTTAAAATATTTTATCTTTAACTTTTATTATAGTTCAACGTTTTATTGAATCAAACTATCCAATATAGGATAAACCATACAGTAGTCGGCCACTTAAGAAAATATTTTTAATGAATACTGTTTAAAAATTACAATTAACATATCTTTAAAATTTCTCCCACGTGTAATTGTTCCTTATGGTCCTACAAAACTATTATGCCAATCATGTTTACAAAAACAAATTCCTTATTCGTTAAAAAAATTTTGAAATAAACAAGTAAGAATACGACAGTAGTCGGACACCTTCAAAAAACGTAGAAAAAATTTTTTTTAATTACAAAAGCTTAGGTTTGTTTATGATGAGTAAAAAGTAAGAAGGTACTGGATATACTTATACACAATCACTTATACACTAAATCACAATTTTTGGAACCTATGGTGAAAATAATATTAGATGCACAATTGATGAGTTGCACTGTATAACATAATCATTTGTCACTCGTATAGTACGCACTTTGCTGTCCCAAAATGAAACTTGGGAGGTAAAAAGCTTATGAAATAAGGAACATTTAAGGGTAGATTTGAAAAAATTTAAAGGGGGGAAAGAGGGGGAAAAATTAATAAAATAATTATTTTTTTTGAGCCAAAATTACATTTTTTAAAATAATAAATAATCTTGTTTGAAAGTTTGGAAAATTCTCTACAAAAAACACTAAATAAAGTTTTAAAGCCATTAAAAGGAAAAAAAAATATATTGCTTATTGAAAATTATACTTCAAAAAATTGAGCCTCTGATAACATGGCAACCACGCATTGCACAGACCTAAGAACTTACGCTACATTCTTGTTTTTATGTATACTTTAACATATTTCATTTCTTAAAAAAACTTTTTTTAGGTTGGCCTTTTTTCAGAGAGTGCCTAATATGGTCAAATCCACGTTAAATTTTAGTTGACCTTTTAAAATCTAACAAATATATATTCTTCTTCTGTATTGAAAAGTAAAATATTTTCCTTTTTTTTATTTTTTTTGAGGGGAACCAAATTTTTGAGTTAGACAAATTTTTCCGAAAGAAAAAATGTTTAGTTTTTCCTCAAGTAGTAAATAATGTTAAAAAATTTTTTTTTAAGTTTTTATTAAAAAAATGACAAATTTCTATAAACAAATTAATTTTTCTTCAATTTGAGGCGGATTTAAAAAAAATTTTTTTCTTTTACTTCATACTTGGAAGTGTTAAGAATATTTTGCAAAAAGTTTTGTAGTAGGCCGAATTCAATTTTTTGTTTAAATAATTAATTAATAAAAAAAATTCCTTTGAATGTTTTGTTTTAATTTTTTTAAACAAAAAGTTTTGTGATCTACATGATCATGTACATGTTCATTTGTCAAATTTTTTTTTTTAGATAATTTGTAGAAATAATAAATTTATAATCATAAGGACATCTTACTAATGCATGCTAAAACTATTGCGCAGCTGTAAATACCTTAGAAAACTACTGCGCAGCCTCTACAGTTTTTACTTTTTATAAAACTAAGGCATAAATGGACATGTACATGAACTTGAACATGTTTATGTACATGTATATGGAATCAAATATTGTTAAATTAATATGTAGCTGAACATTTACAAGTTCATGTAAAAGACCTTGTGCATGGTACATGTGCCAAAAATACGCACATGTACATGTACAAGATCATGCGCATTCTCATGTACGTACATGAATTTTCAACAGGGGAAGCCAAGACGGATGGAGAAATTGTGACAAACTTACCAGAGCTGTCTGCACTAGTAATCGTAAAATAAGCGCTGCTAAAGGTGGAGAAACCAGAGATTCTCACCCATACTTAACAAAAAATAATCTTTATTCTTTACTTTATATCCTATTACTAAGAAGACTAGAAACCAGGAGAGTGAACTGCAGTAGTGGGGAGGTAACGAAACGCAAAGGTAATAGCAGGAGGGTCTTTTTCGCTGGGTTAGAGTGGTAAAGACGAATTTGAGTATTCTGCGCATACTAACACATGCTTACTTTTCAACATATTTACATTGCATATGCATTAGTATGCGCAGAACACTCAAATTCGTCTACAGCACTCTAACCGAAATAAAAGTTCTTCCTACCGTATCCCTCACTTTTTGTCCCCTTTAATCACTGTACACTTAGGGCGCCCTACTGAAAATCCCCGTACAAGATCTTGTACAAGATCTTGTACAAGATCTTGTACAAGAACTTGTACAAGATCTGGTCTAGAAAATGTACAAGTTCAGCATAAGAAATTCGAACAAGTTCTTGTACAAGAACTTGTACCAGATCTTGTACAAGATCCTGTATAAAAATAAACTAGTACAAAAAATGTACCAGATCTTGTACATTTTCTTGTACAAGATCTTGTATAAGTTCTAATACAAGTACTTGTACAGGAACATGTTCATGTTCTTGTACAAGAAAAATTAAAAAAAAAATTTTTTGGCATAAATCAAAATTTTGAAAATTTCCAATCATTAAGACTCTTCACTTAAGCATACTAAAAACTATTGCGCAGCTGTAAAGGCTTAATTAAGCTACTGTGCAGCCATTAAAGTTTATAAATTTTTCTACACAAAAATAATGTACAAAGAAAATGTTCAAGTACTTGTACAAGAACCTGTACAAGAATTTGTACATTTGCTTGTAAAAGTTTACCTTCTTATACAGGAACTTGTACAAGTTCTTTTACAAGAACTTGTTCGAATTTCTTATGCTGTACTTGTACATTTTCTGGACCAGATCTTGTACAAGTTCTTGTACAAGATGTTGTACAAGATCTTGTACGGGGATTTTCAGTAGGGCGTAGTTGTCTCTCATGGTTTCTAGTCTTCTTGCCTATTACAAAGAGTAAAATTAAGCGCTTCGCGTCTATGGCTAACAAACGTTCGCACCAATATGCCGGACAAAAGCAACATGTGCTTTTGTCGTCTGCTAAGTGAACCCTACTGAAAAAATACACGTGTAATACACATGTGAAATTGAAATAGGAATTACGTATGCATTTACACGTGTGATAAAACGTATACTTACACATGTGTATTTACATATGTAAATACACGTGTAAATACACGTGTAATTTGTAATGAACTTTTCATGGAATGAGAAAAACAAATAAACTAAGGTTGGTAAACAAATTTATTTTTGTTGCAAACAATAATCAAATAAATGGCAGAGAATTGTTTAGAAAATTAAGATAAATTTAAAATTATCTTTAATGCTAAAGTCTCTATAGTCCAATAGAATCAAAGATATTTATTAAGGAAAAGTCAATCCTTTGAACTTTGCAATCGCACAGTGATTTGTTCATTAGTTGGGCGTCAGTACTTTTTTGGGACAGATAAAATAAGATAAGTGAAAATATCTCTCTTAATGAAACATGTGAATACTAGGAAACTAGGCCACCAAGCTAATCATGCGATAATCAACATTTTAAAACGAGAAACAACAAAAAAACGTCAAAAGAACAAGAATCAAGGAACATCAGAAAGTTAACTACAAGATTGCAAGCCAAAAGAAAAGACAAAGATATGTGACCAGCTAGACAGGATCATAAGATCAAAAGAATAAAGTGTCGTGGTACGAGAAAATTATACTCAGAATCTACAATGCAATATTAAACAGTTTATTCAACGAAATAAAATAAAATTTTATTTCTAACAAAACATTAATAATTTCGGCTCTCTTGATTCAGATTTCTTAAAAATCAAAAGGTAGGAATCAAGGCCGAATAAAAGGCAAAATTAACCTGAGCCTGAGCAACAGGTTGTCAAATAACAGCTGTTGAAAAAATATTACCAATCAATAATCTGTAATTAACCATCCTAAATTTTGATAGGCCTTTAAACAATATAAGCCAATTCTTTACTTCTGTCTTTTATCTTCTGTTTGTTTGAATTCCATACCCAAACATCTTGTCACATTTCCCAAATCTTTGATTTCAAAATAATTTTGAAATTCACATTTGAATTCCAATATCCAGTTTAAATTCCTTGATGCCAATAACGCATCGTCAACATTTGTTACTACCCTCATAACACAGGGATATTCAGGATATCCCTTGGACGTCTCAGGGATATCCTGAATATCCCTGTGTTATGAGGGTATAGTCAAACAATCTGGTCCTCGCGTATAAATGTAAACACAACAATCAGCACTTACTGGTTTTAAACCAAGCTCTTTAAAAACTTTCATAAGTTTCTGGTGCCACTGTTGTCCCGCTTGCTTACGTCCATAAATCGCCTTTCTTAACTTGCACACTTTGCTTCCCTTTCGAATTTTAGCCAACATCTTTAGAGAATCTCCTTGCTCGTCAGCTTAAAATTAATTTTTTTTAAATATTTTTGAAAGATAATAGTTTTTCAATTAAAAACAATACAAAAATACTTGAAAAAAATCAAATATTTTCCATTAAATTTTACAAAATTTCAATTATTCAACATTTTTAATTATAGGTACCCTACTGAAAAAAGACACGTGTAAATACACGTGTATTTACATGTGTAATTACACGTATAAATACCCGTGTAAATACACGTGTATTAATACATGTTATAATACATACGAATTTGAAACAAGATTTAGACGTGTATTTAGACGTGTATTTACACGTGTTTTTACACGTGTTTAATTTTTGAAAAATTTTTATTTTTTGTATATATACTACATATGTAGTATATTGTTATACAA